>CAUYON010120154.1:0-45276 GCA_963573935.1 Arctocebus calabarensis
TTCATGGAATTGAGGCCTAGGAAATTCACAAGAAATTGACCTAGGCATAGGAAATGGGGGTTCCACATTTAGTCCTAAGTGTGAAGTGAAGGAGACACCAAGGCACAGGTGTCTCCTCAGCAGTTGTCCAGTCTTTTTGGCTTTGGAGCCTCTGGTGGGGGTTGGGGATCCCCCTCCTTGCCTGTCATCCAGCCCGCTGGTTCTTCAACTGGCTGCCGCAGCACGGACACCACCAAGGAGGAGGCAGCAGGTCCGCTAGCTCCGCTGAGCTGGCTAGGGCGCCAAATGTCCTGCATCAATTCTCCCCCTCCGAGTAGAATCTCTAACTGCTGTTAGGGAAACGGGGTGAAGACTCAATCTAACTGCTTTCTGCTGAATTGGGCGATGATAGAAGGGGGCAGTTGGGGTTTCTCCAGAGGAGAAAACAAAATAGGAAAATTAGAACAAATTGCTCTCCTGCCACTCAGTGATAACCATTGTTATTTTTAGCATGTTTCCTATCCATCTATGTATATGTGTTTGGTTTAAAATTTATATAAAGAATATACATGTACACACATTTATATGCGTATATGTACATACACAGTCAGTCCTCCATATCTGTGCATTCCACTTCTGAGGATTCAACCAACTTGGGATCAAAAATGTCTGGAAAAATAAATAAATACAACATAATATAATAAAAAAATAGAAATTAAAAAATAATAATAATTACGTTAGTAGAAAGTACTATCATTTTTCACTCCTTGGCAAGTCTGTAATCTCATCTTTACCACAGATACTGAGCATCATAGTCTGTACAAAGCAAGAGGAGGCAGGAGTGTTCATTCTTCCTATTTCAGGTGATGAAGATGAACTCTGATGAATTAGGAAACTCACCTCTTGGTCAGGCATGTAGCATGTGGATGACTGAGCAAAGATTGGATTTTCATCTCTATTATTCTTAAGCTTCTGTTCTGAAACAGCACATTCTCCTACTCTTGAAAAGTAGTATAATGACACCTGACTAGAGAAAAAGTTCGTAAATATATGCAAATGCTTGCTTGTAATGAAGTGTCTTTCAGGTATAAAGAAATTTTGGAATATGTGAGGGTTACCTACTCTAAAGGAACGCACTCTAACCAGACAATCTAGCCTCATTTTTTATAGATTTTCCAAGTGGGTTCAAAGTAATGTGAACTTTCTGGACCTGATGCAGTAATTCACAGTGCACACACAATATGAGAAATAAAAAAGTTTAGCCTCACTTTCTCCAGATGGATTTCTGGATATGAATTTCATGTCTTTTGGCATCAGCTCCTAAAACCTCCAGTAATCACAATGCAGATGTGCGACAAGGCAATTTTAGCTGTAGCCTCATGCATAAAAATCAGATCAATTTTTATGAAAAAGTTTGGAAGAAACATATTGGGATGTCTGTCTATTTACATTTTAATGGGATATGGGTCTGGGGCTATGTTTTCTATCATATGGAACTAGTTTTCTGGCAAAGTGTCTTGAATCCTGCTGATATTTTGCCTTCGTGACGTTCAATCACTTAAATATAACATTTGCGTTTACATAATCTTCTCGCATATTTAATTTTGCTCTGAAGCTCAAAAATTAGCCCCAAGAGGATAAATGCAACATATAAATAAGTGTTTTACATAATGCGAGCAAGAAAGGATCAATGCCAATACAATAAGAGAAGCATTATAAGAATTTTTATAACTAACTACTTACCAAGCAGTTTACAAAGAGCAGCCTGACAGCAACCCAGCCATTCCTCTTGCATCATGATCCTTGAATCTGTGGGAGATTTAAAATGATGAGGTCTCTAATATTTTTTAATATTCTCTACTCCAAATAGAGCCTTGGGATTTTTTTGCCTTCGATGTGATATAATTCTCTTTTATCCCTTCCCGCTCCCCTTTACCTAACTAACATATTTGAATTTTTAAAAATAATTTGTGTAATATACAACTCTATAATTTTACAAATACGGCTACAGCCTCACCACGTGCATGTTACTTACACATTACTTTCTTCTGACACTTCCCAGAGAAATTCACGGTCATGAACTCAGAGCTTACCATCACCGACATAATTTCATATTTTTCTTATACACATATTGGTTCGAATGCTCTCATATCATTTACTGACATATTGTTTTATAAATACACATGTTCATACATAGAAAAATTTTAGCTCATCGTTCTTTTCACCAATAAATTTTGAATAATTTTCAGCAATGAATTGAAGCATTTAACATTAATTTACTTATTTAATAGTTGTTAATCATTGTGTGGAAATTCTTCAAGAACAGCTGCTCTGTTCTTGATGAGCATTCAAATTATGTTCTTGGCTTTTAATAATGAAAATGCTATTTTTATAAATATCTCCATGTTCATGTAAAGCCTTAGTGAATAAACAAAGTGGAATATTTGAATTAAAGATTATGTGACTATACTACTTGGTTAGGCATTGCTATACCTTTATTTCTCTCCAGTGTACTCAATTAAGTCAGACTTAGCTTCTGTAAGGGGATGAATATACCTTTCTTCTTCCTGTCATTTTATAATTAAGATATTAGTTTTGTATACTGTTTTTCTTTTTTGTAGGACTTCTGATCTGTTCTGAATAGTAATTCATAGTGAGTTATAGGCATTGAAAATGTTTTCCCCAAAATTTTCCTGTAAAGCTAAACTATGAGGTTTTATGAGACAGTATTTTTCTTTTTTTCTTTATTTTCTTTTTTTTTGGCCGGGGCTGGGTTTGAACCCGCCACCTTTGGCATATGGGGCCGGCACCCTATGTCTTTGAGCCACAGGTGCCACCCCATATTTTTTGTAATATAGTTTGAATGTAGTGAAATTAGAACATTTTAAAAGATTTATTGTGAAATGATTTTATGTATTTATAAGAGTTGTAAACATATTTCAGGGAGATCTTAAGTACCCTCACTTAGCTTCCTAGACTATAAAATAACCTTAACTATGATAATTTTTTCAAAACTAAGGCACTAATATTGGTCAAACCCTATTAATTAAGCTACATGCTCTATTCAAATTTCACTAAATTTTCCACTAATTAATTTTTCCTTGCCAGGGTACGTGTTGCACGTCGTGATGCCTCATTCTATTCCCACCTGTGGAACTTTCTGTCTTTTCTTGATTTTTATCACTTTACCACTTTTGAACAATAATGATTAAGATTTCTCAGTTTGGGTTTGACAGAAATTTTCTCATGAATAGATTGATGATATTAATTTGGGGGGAAATGTTTACTCATTGCAATATATCAGAGTTGTATGATATCAATATGTCTCAGAAAATTTGATCATTTGGTTAGAGTGGAGTTTGTAGGTTTCTGTACTTTAAAGTCACCATCTTTACCTTTCCACAATCTGTATGTTAAAAATTCTTATCCTTTTTAATTTTTATTTTGCTTATAGTTCTTCAAAAACTTGCCTAGACTGATGTGATAAAATTTAACCTACTATTGCTTTTCTCTTTATTTTTAAATTACCATAAATTGATGTTTATGATTGATGAGAGGCATAGACCCAATCCATTCTCAAAAGGGATAGTTTTTCCTGCACGATTTATTAATTTCGTTTTCAATTCCCTTGTGACCCACAAACGTATTTCTGTCATAGATGAAGGTTTCATTAATACATGTTTTTTTTTTTTTTCTTTCTTTCTTCAGTTCTGTTCTATTGGGAAATTTGTACCTGGGTCATTAAGAAAGTTTTGAGATACTCAAAAGTCAGGAAACATAAGATCCACCTAGATGGAAACAATAAGTGGAAACATAAGATCCACCTAGATGGAAACAAACTTCAATAAGTCAATCAGAAAAGATCCAGTTGGTTGTATTTCTTAGAAGTAAAATAATAGAACATAATGTATTCTGTCTCAAAACTTTTGTAGTGACCCATGTAGATGCCTTAAGCAGTATGACTCTATATCAATTGATATTTTTACAGTCAGTTTTCTTAAGTTTAGGAATGAGTAGCCTCATCTCGTAGTTCTTCAAAATTGCCATGGTTCTATGAAGTTCCCTACCTTTGCATGTTAAAATTCAAAAGAACTGAGGAAACTGAGTAAGGTTTTCTAGTAGTATTTAAAACCATGGATAAGTATAGCAAATCTCTTCCATTTTTGTCATTTTAATTATTTAATCTCTGTCCTTATTTTCATTAATAGTTTATATTGTTGTTGTATGTGGCGTGTTTTTAAAATATTTCCTGATAGTTCAATAAATGCATTTGATGTATTAATATTTATCTTAAATTTGGTACACTTGCTCCACTTTCTTCCTAAGTTTAACAAGTATTTTACATACTCTTGAAGGTTTATTTTTAATTTGAAAGTCATATAATTTGCCCCCAAATGGCAATTCTGTTTTTTAAATTTTACTTGTTTTGCTGAATTATTTGAGCAATTTTTAATAGAACCTGAAGTAGTGTGTATATTTGTCATGTTGCCAAGTTTTTGTGAAATCTGTTAACTTTTAAGAATTATATTTAATATATTATATAAATTGTGAAAATAATCTTTATCGTAATAAGATTCTATTCTTACTTTGCTAGATAGCATTAAGACTTTTAAACCTGATCATGTATTAAATCCTTCATCTAACTAAGATATTACTTTTTCCTCTTCTTAATTTTTATCAAAAACTAAAATACCTTTTCTCATTTAAACATACTACATATATATATTTTTTCTTACATTTATTTGCAATATTTGCTCTATTTTATGAATGACATCCAACTATAGTTTTCAGTTTTGTACAGTCATTACCTAGTTTTGATTTTAAACCTATATTGACCTACTAAATAGGAGTTCTTTTTTGAAGGTCTATACTTGTAATTTGCATAAATTTTAAAGAATTTCTTCTCAAACATTTTAGATTTCTGAATTAAATACAGCAGACCTCAACAGTTGACCACCTACTTAACTTGATCTAGTTTTCGTAGACCAAACATGTGGCACACATGTGTATCAATGTGTGCCTCAGAACGGTGGGGCTAGTCCTTTACGCGACCACCTCAGTGTGTTCACCAGATAGTTAACAGTCCCGTGAATGGTCAACTTATCAAGCTTTTACTGTTATTGGTCTGGTGTATTTTTCTCATTAACTGTAGTACAGATTTTATTTTTTTGTTGTTGTTTGGGATTCATTAAGGGTATGAATAATTTTTCAATAGTTGCATGACTATCCAAGTTTAATATTTCTGCTTCAATGGTAATTTTCATTTTTCTCTCAAAACTTGCTTATTTTGTAAGTCTTTGAGTGAACTCCAACTGCATTCATAAAATGAAGGAGAGATAATTGCTGTTATGCCGTTTGGCTAAAATCAAGTGGAAGAGAGGAAATATACCAAATCTGATTGCTGAGTTTCTCCAGTAAAAAAAAAAGAAATCTGCATATATGTATATATATATATATGTACACACACGTATTACAGATATATATATATATATACATAATATATGATATTTTCAAAAGATAACTGTTTAATCTCTGGAAACTATGATTATATTATCTTTCATGACAGAGGGACTCTGCAAATATGAGTAACTAGATTGTCATGAGTATTGCTGTGTTTTATCCAGGTAGATCTACTATAATCACAACATTCCCTATTACAGAGACACAGAGGGAGTCAGAGGCAGGGTAATAGGAGAGGGAGATTTGCTCAGGAAGCTCATCAGCTCTCTCAGCCTAAAGCAGGAATAGAGACTGACTTATTCTTATCCGGCAAAAGTCTCCAAAGGGGCCTCCTGTGTAAAGGTGTAAATCCCAGCAGCATACACAGCAAGAGGACGACAAGGTTGGGGGAAGTGCTCTAACATCAGAAACACTGCCAGACTAGGCTAAAAGGGACAGAGAGAAAATGAAATGAAAGGAGATTGGATTCTCAAAATTCTACAGGTAGGAAACAAGCTGAAGAAACTAATGAGCTACAAATACGTGCTCACCTTTGTGGAAAAGGAATGATGACTTGGAGGGCAGAAATGTAAGCTCAGAGGGGGAGGCTTGGGTCTGGAGGGCAGAGCCTCCA
Organism: Arctocebus calabarensis; assembly: GCA_963573935.1. NCBI lineage: Eukaryota > Metazoa > Chordata > Mammalia > Primates > Lorisidae > Arctocebus > Arctocebus calabarensis. The sequence continues at coordinate 6,053 of CAUYON010120154.1, forward strand.
GCCCAGACCATGCCTTGAACCTTAAAAGACAAGTTTTTCCCTTTACATTTAAAGTTTCTTGAGACTGGGAACTTTCTTTTTGAATAAGAAAGCTTATAGCTGCTGTTATATGCCTCCCTTACCATGAGAAGCAGACCACATGTTTGAGTTTCACAGTCTCATCAAGAAGAATTTTGTCCCAAGATTTATCATACCCAGACTCTCACCAAGCCAAAGAATGATCGCAGTTGCTAAGAGCTGAAACAGGCAAGCTACAGGTTCTCCCATGAAACCTGCAAAAGGTCCAGCCCTTCTGACCTCTGGGTTATTGCCTTATAATACCTTAAAATACTCTTTTCAGATTTCTCACCTCCAGAAGTCAAGGAGAAAAAAAAATGTGTATTGCTTTAAAATCTTCTAAATTTGTTGTAACTTGTTACAGAACTAACAGTAAATTCATTTTAATTCTCTTTTTCTTTCTCAAAATCTCTCTCTTTCTCTATAAACACACATACACACATAAACATATAACACGTATATATACACACTTATTTCTAGGTATTTCTTCTATAAAATTCAGGAAAGATGTGTATAACATCTGAGTTGACATAATTTTGATACTTAAAGACTGAGATATAATATGTAGAGTTTTCCAATCTTATTCTGTCTAAAAAAAATCTGTCTTTTCCAGGACAATTTGGATTACTGTTTAAAGGAAGCATTTTGTGAGACTGTGACCACCACCCTGAGGATGTTAATTATGTTTTATGAATCAAACAATAAAGCATTAAAAAAATTAAGTAGTTGTCCAAGTCGCATAGGCTGTTCTTCAAATCTTAGTCAGACCTAGTCACTGTTTAACTGAACTCTTGAGAAAGAAGAGGGTGACTATATATATATATACACAAGTGGTTTCACTGTCCAGATGGAAATAAATGGGGCAAGTTAGATGAAATTCTCTAGACTTGGTACCAAAGGCCTGGTGGAGAGAATGAGACTGAAATCCAGAGTCTCCTGTTTCATTGTACTTAGTTCTGACTTAAAACATTTTAATTAACAATACATATAAGTCTGGTCTAATAGTTCAGGCCTGAATCTCAGTGATTTGGGAAACTAAAGTGGAAGGATTGCTTGTGTCCAGGAGTTTGAGACCAGCCTAGACAACATGGTAGGAACCTCCACCTCTATTAAAAAATAAAATTTAATTTTAGGGCTGCACCTGTGGCTCAAAGGAGTAGGGCGCCGGCCCCATATGCCAGAGGTGGCAGGTTCAAACCCAGCCCTGGCCAAAAACTGCAAAATAATAATAATAATAATAATAATAAAATAAATAAAAAATTAGCTGAAAATAGTGACACATACCTATAGTCCTAGATTTGGAAGGCGAAGGTGGGAGCATTTCTTAACCCCAAGATATCGTGTCACTGCAATTCAGTCTGAATGACAGAACAAGAGTAATATCCTGTCTCTATTTAAGAAACACACACACACATATTTGATTAAAAGAAAAAGAAAAAAGCAGCTTTGTAACACAGAGGGTTGTAGAGAGCTTGGAGAATGCTTCTGAGCTAACATGAAATTTCTTTCCTAATACGTATAAACTGTGGGGGTTATTGGAAGCCTTTCCTAGGTCAAGTGACTCTATGTATTTTTAGCCTTTAGTTACAGTATTCTTGAGATGACTATCAACAAGTTTAATTTTATCCAATTAGATAAAAATCAGATGGTGGCAGAAAGGTAAATAGTTTTAAGAACCAAAATAAATAATATAATGAGTTATTCAAAGCAAACTTTGAGGAAATAACTGCTGTTTTTAATAATTTTGAAATATGTTTAATTATTATTCTTTTTAATTTTGAGTTACCTAAAAAAAAATACCCATGTCACCATGGAAGTGTGAGGGTGGTGAACATTGAAGTGAACTAGAAATTTTACTGTTGCTAACAACCAATAACTTTTAGGTTAATTTTGAATCGTGATTTTCAGGTTATTTGTTAGTGATGTATTAAGTCAGTGGTTAAGGGTTATTAAAGTTTCTTATTCATAAATTGAATTTTTCCTATTGTAAAAACTTACTGATGGCTTTAATTCTAGGTTTTATAAGCAAGATTGGCTGTCACACATTTTTGGCAGGATTGCGAATCTACATCTGTCATGTACCCACGCAAGCAACGTAAACCCTATAATTTGCAGTTTGAGTTATATGAGGTGATAGTTTCAAAGAAATAAATAATGCAGTATTTGTATCACAGCCTGTGCAGACTGTCCAGGATATTCAGGGAAGAGTTTATATTCTCCAGGTACCTATTTTCTAACCCTATAAATTCACTGTAAATTTTAAACACTTCCAGGCTCTAAATATTTAATTGCAGTGACTAAGTTATATACAAGAAATCTATTCTAAAAAATTATATAGGAGATACACGTATCCATGAGTACTTTTATACGAGATATGGCTATTGAGGTGGAAAGATTTTGGACACAAAGCCTACTAATGCAGTTAAGACATAAGGTTTGATGTCAAAAACACATGAATTGAAATTCTGGCTTTATAATTTATTATCTGAGAGTTCTAGGGGAAGTTATATAACTTCATTAAAAATCAAATATTTGACATGTATATACAAATACAAATTACTGCCTCACAGAATTTTAGAGTCAGTGCTCACTTCATCTGCACATATATTAAAATTGGAGCAATAGAAAGAATATGGGCATGGCCCCTTCACGGGGATGACAAGGACATCTTCTTTATTTTTCAAACAATCACCAAGCAAAGAAAAAGAGAGAATTCTAAAAATATCAAGAGGAAAGTATCAAGTCACATATACAAGAATCCCCATTGGACTGTCCGAGAATTTCACAGCAGAAACATTGACACCGAGGATAGAAGGAGATGATAATCAAAGTACCGGGGAAAAACAAACAAAAAACCCCAAACCCCACCAAATAAAAATGTTATTTCCAGCAATGAATTCAGAAACAAAAGAGAAATAGTCTTTCCCAGACATGCAAAAGCTGAGAGAATTCATCACCACTAGACTGGCTTCATAAAAAATGCTTAAGGAAGTGTTTAAAACAGAAGCAAAAGGATGATAATTACCATCATGAAAACATAGGAATTTATAGAACTCACTGGTAGAGGCAAAGTCATAATCAAATTTAGAATAATCTATTCCTTTAATAGTGGTCTATAAATCTCTTATTTCTCTAGTATGAAGGTTAAAATGCAAAATGTTCAAAAATAAGTATGGCTACTAGCTACAAGAAGTAAAAAAAAATCCATTCCCTATATGCATAAAATATTACACACACACACACAACGCGACATTATTCAGCCTTAAAAAATATAAAGTCCCTGCCATTCACCACAGCATGGATAAACTTGGAGGATATTATGCTAAGAAAAATAAGCCAGTCCCAGGGGGGAAAACTCCATCATATTGAAATATATATATATATATTTTTTTTCTTTTTTTTTTTTTGAGACAGAGCCTCAAGCTGTCATCCTGGATAGAGTGCTGTGGCATCACGACTCACAGCAACCACCAGTTCCTGGGCTCAAGTGAGTGTCTTGCCTCTGCCTCCCAAGTAGCTGGGACTACAGGCACCCACCACAACGCCCGGCCATTTTTTGGTTGCAGCCGTCATTGTTGTTTGGCGGGCCCGGGCTGGATTCGAACCCTCCAGCTCAGATGTACATGGCTCGCACCTTAGCCCATTGAGCCACAGGCACCGAGCCAAAAAATATATTTTTTAAAAGAGTTCAGTTGTACAGAGATGATTAAGCAGTGGTTACCACAAACTAGAGAGTATGGGAAAATGTAGGCCAAAGAATACAAAATCGCAATATTCTTTTTAAAAAAGTAGAAAAGGAGGTTTAAAATGGTTGAAGTATGCAGGGTAGATCAAGCAACCCTATTAAGTTAGAGTTTTAAAGGTCCAAAGAAGAAAAATAAAATTTTTGTTTTTAGAGACAACTTACATATTACCTCTTTAAACTTTACGAGATTGCTGATAGGTTGAGAACCAGTTTTGGTTATCTGGCTTGATTTAAGAGTTAAGTAGGCATGGAGAGGTGACATTAACTGAATTGTACAAAACTATGGTGAAGCGGGAACAGAAGCAGCGTGATAGAGCAAATGTGACTGAGAAAATCACTTACAGTTAAGTAGGAAATTTTCTTTTAGAGATTAATTAAAGGTTATCACAAGTATTTCTGGCATTTATATATTCAAAAAAAAGTAGTACAAAAATTTCAAAATTCTTTGGGAAGTAGTTAATTATATCTCAGTGTAATACAACTCTACTTGCTTTAGAGGAAAATTACAACATACTATATTAATAACATAGGTGATAATTCATAATTATAATTTCAAATTTCATAGAGGTAAAGGGCTTATGTAATAAAAAGTTATTGAAACCTCATTTTCATGTTTTCTAGGGACTATGTAGATTAAGTGAAATGTAAGCAAGTGTATTTTATTAATATAAACCAATATAACGGTGGTTCTCAACCTTCCTAATGCTGCAACCCTTTAGTACAGATCCTGTGGGTCATGACCCACAAGTTGAGAACCACTGCAATATAAGAAATAAAAGGCAGGAAAGTCATTCTTAAAAACCGAAATATAAAACGTAATGAATGAGTTTGCCATGGAATATTAGCTGAACTCTACCACCAATTCTCACACACTTTCACTACAACCTCCACATTGATTTTGTGGGTAAACATTTCTGTTAAAACAAATCACAAATCATTGGTATTATTAAATTATTGGGGATCAAAATCTAGCAAGCTGCATTATTGAATTATGTCAGACTTTAAACATCTCTTTATCAGTTTACTACTGAAAAAGGAGATGGTATGTACACCATCCATCAAAAGCAAGCCAATGGCCTTTAAAAAGGTAAAATATTCATCTTCCAATTTTATATTGAGGCTGCGAAGGTTTAGAAAGATTAATGGATTCAAACCTTCTAGCCACTGAGGCTTGAATATACGTAGTGTTCCCAGCTATGGTGATCAAGTTAATCAAAGAGATTTCTCTAAGCATGTCAGTATGAGGTGGAAGAATAAATAGATACATATGAAATAAAATATAATTTTTTTCGTTCTCTAATTTTTACTCTCTAATGTTAAACAGTCAATAAAACTAAAGCTTTTATACATCATAGTCAGGGGTTAATTGAAGCTAGACAGAAATTCAACTGACAAGGTAAGTGTCCTACTTGCCTAGATACTGGCATGATGCAGCAGAGAAAAATGCTAATGTCTATTTTGAATAGGTCCGTCCACTATTGCAATTGTATCTTGTTTTGTTTCCTTAGGACAAATATATCCTAGACGGCATGGGTATTGGGGTTCCTCTTACCTATCTTTAAATTAGATGAGATGCTCCTAGAAACATTAGTAAGGACAAAACATCTATGTAAATATGACTTAGAAACACCAATGAATCAGGGTCATGCTGATGACCAAGAAAAAATTCAGAGGGAAAGAAAAAAAAGATGAAATAGCAGAGACTGAAAATAATTCAGTGAGAACACAGTTAGCAAAGTAGTAAAAAGAAGAAAGGAGAAAAAAGGAACAAGGTATAAGAAGACAGAGCAAGCGAGGAAATATAAAAGGAAGAAGAAAAAATAATAGATAGAGATTAGAGAGAAGATAAAATCAGAACATAAGAAACACCAACAGAGTGAAATGCAAAATAAAATTGAATGCAGAAATAGGGCTTGAAGGATATTTTAAGAAACTAGGATTTGTTTTAGAAAGAAGTTGGACACATTATCCTCTGAGACTGAAGATCATGTAAGGGTAATGCAAAGAAACTCAAATTCTGGGATTTCAAAACATATTTTCTTTCTTTTTATTTATTTATTTATTTATTTTGAGACAGAGTCTCACTATGTCACCCTCGGTAGAGTGCTGTAACATCACAGCTCACAGCAACCTCAAACTCTTGGGATTAATTAATTCTCTTGCCTCAGCCTCCCAAGTAGTTGGGACTACAAGCGCCAACCGCAATGCCCGGCTATTTTTTGGTTGTAGTTGTCATTGTTGTTTGGCAGGCCTAGGCTGGGTTTGAACCCACTAGCTCCAGTGTATGTGGCTGGTGCTCCAGCCTGGTTGAGCTCCAGGCACTGAGCCTCAATACATATTTTCAATAAAAATAATAAGATACAGTCAAAAAGTCTCAATTACTCATAATATTTTTTAACTAATTCTAAAAATAAGATTGAATGAGCTAACCCCTAAGCAAATTGTTCAGAAGAGTGCCTGACAGTTCTAGCAAGTACTCAGTAACTGTAGGATATTATTATTCTTCACAATCTAGCTTAGAGTTTTCTCAGAGGTTCTTTTGAGCCTGAATACATCCTAGGCAATAATCTGCACCTCAGTGGATACTCTAAATACTCTTATAACCTGAGATACACATTTTAATCCTCTATAATTTTCACACGCAAAAAAAACCCCATATAATTATAAGAATTGAATAACATGATTAACTTATTTTTAACAGTTATAGCAAGTATAGGATTTTATTTAATAGTTACATAATATAAAAACTTATATGCTATCTTTAAAGAAACATAAACTTTTGGAGTTATTTTAAATTTAATTTAGGTAAAGAGGTTACCAAAATATCTGAGCAGGATAAAGTGACTCCCTCCATCTAATACAAATTCCTCCTGAATTTTAAAGATTTCTTTGGGAAAATGGAATGACTTTCATTCTAGGAAAGTATTCCTTGAAAGGACCAATGTTCAAGTCATTTTTCTGATAAAGTTGAAAGAATTTCTTTAGGGTTAAGAATTATGCAAGTATTCAAATGACTGTTATTTTCAGCAGCATCACATTTTATATGTATCAATTCCAAGACACAGGTGGAAGCATTTGCTTCTCAATTATTAACAATCAGAGGGAGGGTTCTTCAAGCACCATTTCCTTAAAGTGTTTGAAAAATGGAAAAAGAAAAGAAGAAGCCAAAGAGAAAATGTATTTGTCTTTATATTACACAAGTACTTCTAGAATTATGAAATACATAATAAAATGCCATTATTTCTATTTAATTTTATCTCATGCTTAATTGCCACATGATAATTGTACACATTTACTGGGTACAGTGTGATGTTTCTATACATGTTTACACTGTACAGTATTCAAATCAGAGGTTATAGCATGGTTATCACCGCAGACATTTGTCATTTCATTCTGGTGAGAAAATTCAAAATCTTCTCTTCTTGGTAAACATATTTTGAAGTATACAATATTGTTAAACATTGTCAACCTACTGATGCTGTAATATCAGATCTTATTCCTCCTATTGAGCTTCAACTACATACACATTGAGCAGTCTCTCCCTATTGCCCCTTCTGCTATATCCTCCCCAACTCTAATAACTACTATTCTACTTTGTCTATAAGATACATGTATATATATTCCACATATGAGGGAGATCATGCAATATTTGCCTTTCAGTGCTTGGCATATTTCATTAATAAAGTCCCCCAGGCTCATCCATATTGCTAAAAGTTACAAAATTTTATTCTTTTTTATGAATGAATAGTATTCCATAGTATTTGTGTGAATATGCATTTTATTATATTTACTTATAATACATATGTATGCATACCACACTTTTTCATCCACTTATTAAATGACAAACACTCAGATTGATTCTTTATCTTGGCTTCATGGCACTACTCTGGGCAAGGACTTTTTAGATAAGATCTCAAAAAGTACAGGCAACTAAAGCAAAAATAGACAAATGCGATTACATAAAGCTGAAAAGCTCTGTACGGCAAAGGAAACAAGAGAGTGATGAGATGAATTATGGAGTGGAAGAAAATACTTGCAAACTATGTAACTGACAGTTAATACGTAGGATACATAAGGAAATCAGACCATTCAATAGCAGAGTTTCTCAAGGTCATGTAGCTAGTGTTAGAAGTTGAATTTATTCCCTAATCTTGTTGATTTCAGAATCCTTTGCTTTTAACAACAATGCATTGCTTCTTAATCCAAAGAATAGATCATGACATAGCACAGAGTTTTATAATTCAAGATTCATGCCTCTTAGTCTTTTACATACTATACACGGCAACAAATTATAAGCACTTTTTTCTAGATTGTGTCACAATAACCACATTTTCACAGTTTAAAATTGGGTAAGTTTTGCAGTGTCAATAATTTATTTTGAAATATATGACTTACTTTTTATTAAATTTTTGTATGTGTAATTGAGGTTAAGAGAAAAATCCAGATCAGCTAGTATGCTACAAAGAAAGCACAATTCACTTGGGTGGTGCCTGTGGCTCAATGGGTAGGGTGCCAGGCCCATATACTGAGGGTGGCGGGTTCCAACCTGACCCTGGCCAAACCGCAACAAAAAAAAATAGCTAGGCGTTGTGGCGGGCACCTGTAGTCCCAGCTACTTGGGAGGCTGAGGCAAGAGAATCACCTAAGCCCAAGAGCTGGAGGTTGCTGTGAGCTGTGATGCCATAGCTCCCTACCGAGGGCGATAAAGTAAAACTGTGTCTCTAAGAGAAAAAAAGAAAGAAAAAGCACAATTCACAGTCTGTCATTCATTTATCAGTTTAACTCCAATGTTCAGCTAATCAGTGTACAATGAATGCTCAAAAACAGGTTTTTTTATTGGTAAAAGTAATGTTATTTGGTATGTTGAGTGGCTTGAATGGAATATCTATGGTAAAATTAAGGAATTTGGGTCATTTTACATTGGCTGAAAATATTTGGAAAGCATCTCTCTTTTTTTGTCTGTTTGTTTCTTTCTTTCTTTTTTTACAAACAGTATAAGAAGCCAGTGAAAGAAGGAAACTTCCATAACTGACTCTCAGGGACGGATCACAGGTTTGGTTCTTCAATTGCCCCCACTGTTCACATGTGGAAGATTCTCAGATTCTAGACCAGTGTTTTTCAAACTTTCTTATCTCACGACACACTTGAACCTACAGTGAAACTTCTGTGGCACGCTTAAATTATGTTGATCAAAAAAACAACACACACACACAAAAACAAAAACAAAAACAAAAAAGAAAGGAAGAAAGAAAGAAAATGCTGCATTTTGAACATTTTTCAGAAATAAATTGATGATCTTTAAGAATTTTGGTGGCACATCAGGGTGCCTGTGTTGAAAATCACTGCTGTAGATGCAAAGTATAAGGAACACAATATTATCTATGAAAATTTGTTCTGTCTGCCATGAGTACGGAACTCCTAAAAGGACAAAATATGGGGACATTACCCAGCAGTTTGTTAATGAATACTTGTTTTATAAATGTCTGTTTTAGTCAGAAAATTAGTTCTTAAGGTTTGAACTTTTAATCTGGGATCATAGAGAGCACAGGTAAACCTCATTCATTTCAGAGATTTTGGTGGCTAATGTTTATCTTCTTTGTAATTTCAGATTATTATGAGGCACACGTGTTTGGTTACATAGTTTGGTTATTTATGGTTAAAGTCAGGTACAAGGGTATCCTTCAGTCAGAAATTGTACTATATGCTGGTGCAATGTACCCATTAGGTGGGGATTCACCCATCCCCCTTCTCCCTCTTCCCAACTTGAATTTTAATGAGTTTTGCTCCATATGAACATAAAGGCATTGATCATTTAGTTCCAATTTAGTATTGAGGACATGTGATATTAGTTCTTATGACACTTAGAGGAATGCTCTTCAATTCTATCCAGATTGTTATAAAACATATTAGACCTCCATAATTTTTATGGATGAATAACAGTCCATGGTTTACATAGACCACAATTTATTAAACCATTCACATATTGAAAGGTACATGTATGGTCTCAACACCTTTGCAACTGTGAGGTGTGCTGCTATAAATATTTGAGTGAATGTATCTTTATATGTCTTTATGATAAAATGTCTTTTTTCCTTTGGGTAAATATTTAAGAGTGGGATTGCAGCATTGAATGGTAAGTTTACTTTAAGTTCTTTGAGGCGTTTCCATACTACTTTCCATCAAAATTCTATTAGTTTTCAGTTCCACTAACAGCATTTGAATGTTCTTTGCTCTCTGCATCCATGCCAGCGTCTGTTACTATGGGACTTTGTGATGTGGGCCATTCTCCCTGGAATTAGGTGGTACTTCAGTGTGGTATTGATTGGCATTTACCTGTTGATTAGAGATGATAACTGTTTTATTTATGTATTTGTTATCTTTGTAGGAAAAGTTTCTGTTTACCGGGCATGGTGGCTTACCCTGGTATGCTAGCACTCTGGGATGACGAGATGGGTGAATTGTTTGAGTTCAGGAGTTCCAGACAAGCCTAAGCGAGCAAGATCCCATCTCTACTGAAACAGAAAAACGATCCAGGTGTCATGGCAGGTACCGATAGTCCCTGCTACCAGGGACCCTGAGGCAAGAGGATTGCTTGAGCCTAAGAGTTTGAGGTTGCTGTGCGCTTTGATAACACCACAGCCCTCTATCTTGGGCAACAGAGTGAGACTGTGTCTCAAAACCAAACCAAACCAAATAAAACAAAAAAAGGCCCAAAAGAAAGGAAAATTTCTGTTCATGTTTCTTAAAAAGAACTTCAGAGAGATATAGGCTGAAATTGCCTTAAGGCAGTTTGCAACAGTGAGCGCAATGACCCATTTGATGCTTTGAATATATCCAGAAGAAGGAGCCAGCACTAGCCTTTTGGAGAAAAAAATGGCTTTTTCCCCTACAAGAAAAAGCACCACAAAGTTTACTATTTAACTATCATTTTGTATTTTATTTCCTTTTTTTGAACTGTTTTTTATTGCATCTTATTGGCATAATTCCCTGTTTTACAAACACTCCACACCTCATAAAGCAATTTACTGACTAAAAGATTCCTTATCACTCCTACTTCTTTACAGCGAGCATTGAAGTTTTCTAATTATGACAATGTGGAAAGAGAGAACATCTGTGCAGCCAGTGCCAAACAGCAGCAGCTCTCAGTAGATGAAGAAAAGAGCTTTCAGATACTATAAATACTTGAGGGATTACATGAAATGTTCTACTGATATCTCCTTGAGTAGTCTTTTTGGAGGCCTGAGTGTATAACTAAATAAATAGAAAATAAAGAAAAGGAAGAAAAGAAGCAGTTACTATATAATTTTTTTTTTGAGATATTCTTGTGGGTAGAGTGCTGTGACGTCACAGCTCACAACAGTCTCAAACTCTTGGGCTTAAGAGAGTCTCTTGCATTAGCCTCCCAAGTAGCTGGGACTTTTAACACCTGCCACAATGCCTGGCTACTATATAATTATTTTTAATAGCATATTATAATCATCTGAATAAAGTTTAATAAATCATAACAGAGATACCAAGAAATCCTTCTGTTATATTCTACGTGTTTAGTTATTGATTCATATAGACATTGCAAATGTATCAGAATTAATTCAGATCAGTGGACCAACTCACCTACTCTAAACTTGCCCATGACAGCACAAGTATTAATTGACATTGTCAAAAAAAAATTGACAATGTCGTCAAAGCATGAGTACCTCCATCGTAATCCCAAACTCATTAGTGTGACATGCACAGCTATTAATGATTAGACTGGCTCCAAACTCAGTTTAGCCACTACTGAAGATCTATCGATCTTTTCTTCTTTCTAGCTGGAGTCTTAGCAACATAGCAATTCCCTGTGCTTTCTTCATAGTCATAGAACCCAGTTGTATCAAACCCCATTCTTAGAATCACTAGCAAGAAAAGAGTACCACTAGTCAACTGGTTAGATTACATGACTATATCCTGAGCCACTGTACTTGTCTGTGTCCCTAATAATTGAGTTCTGTCAATGAGAAAATGAACAGTTGAATAACAACACCATCAATGTTCTTTTAGAGAATGTGGCGTTTATATTTACAAAATTCGCTTCCTAACTCACGCAGTATTATTTCTCCAGCAGAACCGTATTGGTTTTGTTTTGCCTTGACTTGTAAGTGAAAGATAAAACTTTAGAGTTTGGATTACCTTTTCCAAATATTTTACCTTCTACTGTACTTGTACTCACAAAAACATACCGATTCCCACACACCAAATCCACATAGTCCTAAAATATAGCTGTATGCTTTAATCTTAGTTACTCGACATTTCCCTATACCAAAATACATTCTGCTGCATGTCTGGAAATTTCTTAAAAAATCCAGACCATTTACAAGAAATGTTAAATCAAACTGCTCATACTGTTTCATCTAAAATTGACAATTTTATATTTGCACATTTTATCAAAGCATACTTTAAAGCAATGTTACAAATTTTAAAATAAGAAAAAAAACACACGAAATGACCATGAGAATTTTAAATTCTTGTTCTTATGCTGAATATGATCATTATAATTAAGATTATATTTAACTCTTATGTATTCTTTAGTCCAGTCTTATATGTAGATATAACTGCCCCAGTTCTTTAAATCACCATATTCCCAAGACTTTGTAAATGTAAATGTGTAAGTTATAATCACTGGGCCCTACTTGTACATAATCATAATGACCTCTTGACTATTAAGCATGAATTTCCTACCAACTTGCAAGAGTGTTCAGTGTTCCCTCTCCTTGTGAGGAAGCACGTGATGTGGCGGAAACCCAGTCTGACGCTTTCAGGAATGAGTCACAATGAACAAAAAAAGTGAGGTTGTAAAAGAAAGAATACTGTGCCCAGGTTCAAAAAGGCTTGATTTGAATCCTGAATCTTCCATGTGACAAATAGAAATAACTTTACTTAACTTACCTTCAGTATCCTCATCTTTAAGTTATAAATAATGATGCTGAACTCATTTTTATGTAAATTTTTTTATTATTACTTGGGATTCATTGAGGGTACAAAGAATTAGGTTACATTGATTTTTTTGTTAGGAAAAGTGTCTCTTGTAATTGTGCCCTGCACCTAACAAGTGTGCCAAACACCATGACCCCTCAACCCCTGCCAACTTCCCCTCTCCTGATTGATCCCTCATTCCCCTACCTTACATTAGCTCATCTACTGCCTTCATATTACAATGGAATACACTGGGTGCTTGCTTCTCCATTCTTGTAATGCTTTACTAAGAAGAAAGAAGAAGCTTCTGCACAGCTAAGGACACAACAAGTAAAGCAAAAAGACTGCCTTCAGAAAAGGAGACAATATTTGCAGGGTATGAATCTGACAAAGGATTGATAACTAGAATGTACCAAGAACTCAAATTAATTGTTATGTAGAATTTTTTAAAGGATGATTATGTATGTCAAAATGCTTTGGAGTCTGTAACACATAAATATTAGATATTACTATTTCATTCTTCTGTTATAAAGTATATTTGAAAATTTAGAGTACATGAAAGGTCATACAACTCGTATATCATGTCTGATTCACTTCAAGGAAATGAAAGTAATCACTAAGTGTCCTGTATGTATGTGTGACACAATAAACCAAATACTTTACACGTATGATCGTATTCAAATTCATTAGAAAAATTTAAGGAAAATTTAATTATGTTTCTATGTACATCAAGAAAGCTGAGTCACAGCAAACTTCAGTAACTAACTCAAATGTTGAAAATGACATATGAAAATGAATTGAACTTTTTTTTCTTTTTGGATGTAAGCAAAGATGGTGAAGTCCTTTGACAGGCAGGGTAAAGAAAAGCAAATCTGTTAAGTGCAACAGTGACTTTCTTCAGAAAAAGAAATCACGTTTTTTGGCACTGTAGAATGACTATATAGGAATAAAAATGAATAATTATTTGATATAAAACACACAAGCAAGCAAACAAACAAAAAGAGAATTCGAGTTTCTAGGAATTAATCTGCAAATGCATAAATCATGGAATCACAAGTGTCATGGTTTACAAGGTTTCTCTATGTTGCTTGTCCAATGCCTCCTGTGTTCAGTTCCATCTTGTCAGAAACATTATCCAGAAAGAGGCTTCTAGATCACTTGTTTTCAGCCGCTATTATTCTCTCCACCATAAATTATGAACAATGCTCATAGGGTTAGGGTTAGAGACACAATAGGTTAGGGTTAGGGTTAGGAACACAATAACCACCCATGGACTCAAGAGCTGAGACAATGAATAAAATAGATAGGAGTTGTGTGAAATTCTTGCCATGATCACTATTCACATCTTTCTTTTACCCTTAAGAGATAGCACTGTCATTATATAAAACCCTGCATTTTTTCTTTATTTTAATAGGAAATAATTTCAACATGCAATAGTGGCAAATTTTCTCAAACACAACTGCCTGTTAAGATGCTGATGCAAGAATATATTCCCCCCAATATTTCTGCAAGATACACGTCTGGTTCTATCACTTTCCTTTTGGTTCCAAGTGACATAAACTGGACTCAAATTCCCATATGTACAAATTGGAAATTTACTTGCACATATGGTCACTAAGGCCAGAGACGTGGCTGATTTCAGATACAATCTGATGCAGAGATGAGCCATGGCACTAGGCCCTACCTTCTTTCTGTATTATTCTTTCCTGTCTTTACTCTCCCCTTTGTCCTCTACCTCCTCATATTGCCTTCTCTTCACTCCGCAGCAAGAAGATTTCCACAAGTTTCAGAATCCACATTGTCACGAACATTGATTATACCTGTGAGCACATTTGTCTCAACACTCCAAAGTAAATTCTGAGACTCCCTCTGCTCCCATGAGTTAGGTTTTACACCAAGCATGAGCTAATCTCATGAAATGGAATGTAATTCATTTTCTGGCTTAATTTTCATAACATGTTGTATGCCTAGAGAAGAAATAAATGGACATCCTGAAAATCATAGAGACTCCCTCCAACACTTTGAAGCTATTCAACAAAGAAAAAAGAGAGTTAATGTGGGAAATAAAAATTGAAAAGTCTGCATTTAAAAACTCACTCTTCTGGAAATAAATCTTTCCTTTTTTAACCTATTGACTGTGAACAACGCCTACCGGTGTTCACACAAGATGTTCATTTGATGTGAATGATGCTGGTAGGCCTTGTTCATTTTGTAAACAAAATCTTGCCAACACATGTTACTGTTATGTTACCTTGAGTCTGCAAGCATCATACCTTTCATTCTCATTATTTTCACAGTTGTGCCAGAAATAATTTGTACAAATAGAGGATTCTTATGAGGAGTATATGCAAATATAGGGTATTATAAAGGTAGAGTTGTCAAGTTCGGAAGACTTGATCATTGTTGAAGAATTTGGCTACAGAGGTAGCTTTAAAACTACTTTTTTATAAAAATCATAAACCGTCAAGTACCTCAGAATATGATTTGGAAAATAAAACTGTAGAATCTATTTCAAATTAAAGTTTCTATTTGCATATTACTTTTTTAGAAATATAAATATAAAGTATTGAAACTGAGATCAACTTGGGGGAATTATTTTGATGAGCAGGAAACCAAAGGATGCCCCATAGGGTGCTGTTTATTGGAAAGGTAGTTGTGCTTGCTGCACGACTCAGCTGGCATTCCTGGCATTTCCCGTTTCATTTCTGAGCAGTCTGTAGTCAGAGGGTTAAATGGCCTGACAGAAAGTACTCGCCTCCCTTAAAACTAACTTTGTATCCACGGATTTCACTCCTTCCTCCATGTCTGCATTAGCAAATCCATAGTACAGGTTGTATTCATGCCCCTGAAACTCTCAGTGTTTGATGTCTGAGTCCATTTAATATTCTATAAACAAATGCCATAAACTGTGCAGTTTATAAACAACGGAAATGTGCTTTTCACCTTTTTGGAAGCTAAAAGACCAAGATCAAGGCCCCGGCAGATCCTATATGGGGTGAGAGCCCCATTTCCTTTCTGGATCCTTGCATGGTGTAAGGAGTTGTACCTAGCTCTCTGGGGTCTCTTCTATAAGAGAATTAATCCCAGCTGTGAGGCCTCGACCACATGACCTAGTCCCCTTCCAAAAGACCCCACCTCCTAATATCATTATCTTAAGAAGTTAGTATTGCAATATATAAGTTGGGGGAGGCCAACGATTTAAACCATAGCCGTTACTATTTACTAATGAAATATCTGACTCCTCTGGATTACTTTGTAAATAAGCCTACCTTGAACAGTAAAAGTTTAACATAAGGTATATCCAGTGCCCTTAAATAAGATCATCTTAAATGAAAGCTATATTAATATTCATTTTTTCTCTGCTAATTTCCAAGGAAATGATTTATGAGGTCCTATCTTGACATTGAATACAGAAAGGGCTTGATCCAAATAACAATTAAAATGCATTCAGTATTCTCTGGCTAATAAAATAGATTACAATGAATGTGACTAGTTTCTTCTTTCCTGGATTGGAAAAAGTAGACTTTGATTTCCTTAATGCCAGGTTAATAGAGGCAATGAGCAGTTGAAGAGCTGCTAAAGTCCCTGGACCTTTAATACAATCCCTTTAGCCTTTAGTTCTTCACAACAGGATATCAGAGAAAGTGTTGTCAGTTCTCTTTTCAGTTTATCGAAAGGCCTTTCCACTCCGCAGGAGCTTAGAGATATAACTAGATTCTTGCCTCTTTCTAGGACCACACAATGGCATTCTTTTGGCATTAATCTTTTCAGATTTCCTTATCATAGTTCAATCATTCTGTTGAAACGGCTGTGCCTTCCCCATGCCCGCTTTCCTCTCATTTTTCATGGAAAGGAGCTATAGCTTCTTTTTCTGTGGTAGGAAGAGAAGTTGATCGTAAAGGAATCAAGAAGCAGAGTTAAAACCTGGGAGGCTTCTGAGACTGTTGCGATGTGTTACGGTGGATGTTAACCATGGAAGAGTATTTAGAATTATACTAGTGATTTTTCTTCATCTCGAACTTGACAAATGAATTGATAGATGTGTCACGAATCCTTTCCCTTCTAGTTAACAGATGGTGTGTTCCAATTAAATGTTAGAACATTTTGAATTGTGACAGGTCTACTAGAAGGGAAATTTGTGCTGCCTCAACCATTAAAATAAAACTGCTCTAAATTATTTTTTGAATGAAATACTCATTTTCATTCCTACTAGAGGTATAGCCAGTGGGGCAAAATGGCCTCGCATATTGGCACACACAAAACACACACACTTACATGAACGCAAACACACTTTATCACTTTATGTCTTTCCAATTAAATTGTCACACATAATAGGAAATCCATAATTTTATTATACCAATCCTGGCATTAGCAGAGAACAGCAATGGAAAATTAAATCACTTAATAACTTCTTAGGGAATGAAGAAACATTGGAAATATATTTTAGTTGTTTAAACTATCATTGAAAATATAAATGGACACCAGGCATACAAACATTCTCTTAGGTAGTTGGTTAAACCTGGATATGCTGATAATGGCATTAAGTTGACAGTTAACTATTATTAGGTCAGAATGTGATTATTTAAAAGAAAATTAAATAGCTATCATTTGTCTTTTGCAATATGTATTTTAAGTTATTAGTTTCTAAAAAAATGGCAAAATGATATGACTATGTTTTTGAACTTTTAATAATTTCCTCAAATATTTAAATTTCCCAGTTCTAGAAATGGCCTCAATTACTTCTTCCTAATATTAACAGTAAAAATATATCATAATGAAATTAATGCAATAGACTCCTGATGAAACATATTTACATTTATGAGTGCCTGAGACTCCAAATACACAATTGTGACATTTTGTAACCACAAATTAATATTTTGTCTAAAGACATGAATTAAAAGAGGTTTACAAAAAATGTCTTTTATATCATGAAACTAGTGGCACACTATTGAGTCTTTTAGCTAACCAATAGAGAAAATAATTTTCTTTGAGGACTGAGTATTGTGAGTTAGAGTCCTACCATCCAGCACCTCTCAAAATATCATCTTACTTACAAAGGAGGTTGTCCATGTAATTAATTACATGGTTGGCTCTTATTCCAATTTGACTTGACTCTTTCTCGGAAGACAATATGAAGACACAGGGGGACACTGTGGTTATTGAAGGAGACTGAAGTTGTATAGCTGCAAACTGAGGGACTCAGAGGATTATTGCTACACCAGGGCTGGGTGAAAGGTATAGATAAGAGCCTTTCCCAGAGCCTTCAGGAGACTATGACCTGAAGTCTGCCAACCAACCTGCCAACAATTCTACTTTTTATTTCTAATCTCCATAACTATGAAAGAACAAATTAGAGGTGGAGGAAGACCTAGTTTTACTCTGTCATGCAGGCTAGAGTGGCCGCACCTCCGTCCAGCTTACAGCAATCTCAAACTCCTGGGGCTCAAGCCATCTTCTTGCTTCGGCCTTCCAAGAAGCTGGGACTACAAGCACCAGACACAATGCCTCGCTAATTTTTTCTATTTTTAGTAGAGATGGAATCTTGCTGTTGTTCAAGCTGCTCTCAAACTCCTTATCTGAAGCGATCCTCTGGCTTCCTCCTCCCAGAGTGCTAGGATCACAGGCCTGAGCCACCACACCTAGAAAATTTTATGTTGTTTTAAGCCACAATGTTTGTCATAATTTGCTATGGCTTCCCTAGGAAACTAAGGCTGATTTAAATTTGAAGAAATGGAAATTTATTTTTCACAGCTCTCAAGGTTAGAGAAGTTCAAATCAAGGTTGTGGTAGAGTCAGGCTTCCCCAGCAGCCTGTAGGAAAGGGTGTTTCTTTGCCCCTTCCACAGCCTGGTATGCCTAGACATTTGCTGGGGTTTGGTATCATAGCTCCAATCTCTGCCTCCAACCTCACATGGAAGAGGAGGGAGAGATTGGACTTTCCTCTGTGCCTCTGGGTCTTTGCATGGTCTTCTTCCCATGTCTTTCTTTTCCCTTCTCATAAGAGCATCAGCAATATTGGGCTGGGGTCCGCCTTAGTTTAGCATAGCCTCATCTGAATTTGATTCCATCTTCAAAGACTATTGTGCTATACAGGTTCCCTTTCACAGGTTCAGACTCATAACACTAAACAAAGAAAGTTAAGGTTAAAATGGAATTTAAACATCCAAGGTTCAATTATCCCTCTAATTCCATGTCTGTTCTTCAACATCCCCCTTTAAATGGTAGCGCAATCTGGGATCTAAATCATACTTCCTAGAGTATATAGTAAAATAAAATCCATTGCTAGAGTTGCATTTCTGTATTTAGCATTTGAAAGAACAAAAGGAAGGACACTTCCAATTAAACTCGGACATACTGCTTTTCAAGTATTTAAGACGTATATTATTAAAGCCTTTTTCTGACTTAATTGGGGACTTTTTTTCATGTATTATTTTTGTGTAAACATTAAAAGAAAATAAAAGCAAATGTCCTGGCTTCCAGCACCTTAACCTTACTCTTTATTATTTTTCCTCCCTGTGGGCACACACACACAAAAAAAAACACTAAAAACTTTTAGAATGCGAAAGATAATGGTGCAAATTTTACACAAGAAACCTTACATTTATGTCTAAGTTGTGTGTCTTGAGTTGTACATTTTCTACTTGGTTGCTTTCTATAGAGATGCAAATTTAGAGTTGTCTAGCAAGAATTGTTTAGGGCAATGGAACAAGTAATCAAGAAATTAGAGTTCTCGAGTGGGGAAGAGAAACTGGAACCTGGAAATTGGAAAGTAGAAAATGTTATAAGTCTATGAAGTCTGCTTTTAAATGATGTGCACTGTTGGAGGACTCTTCTACACTCACAAGACCAAAAAGTGTTGCTAGCAGTCAACTGGGAGCTTCTTGAGGACAAAGCACAGCCCTCTGGGTCACCTCCTATGACCGAACACCTGAGCTGAGATGGCAAGTGCTGCGATATTGCTTCTCCACCCACCATGCAACTTTATCTTGCCCAGAGGGCTCCAGCCCCTCAGTTTTCATCTCATTCATTCCTACACAGTACTTCCCAGCTCTGGCCCAGACTATGAGAGCCACAAAGATTCTGTGGATCCTGGGGGATCAGCATGACTCCAAGCCCGAGTTTCTAGGTGGACAGCCTTCTGTATAGAGGGGCAGAGATGAGCAGAGTGCTAGCTGTCTTCCATGCAGATTCTTCTCCCCTTCTTCTCTCCTGCTTGTGGCTGCTGAGAGATGATTGAGCCAGGGATCCCAGGAATTGCTCTTCCTTTCCACTGTGTATCCACCACAATGGGGTGCCCACCACACTGGGGCGCTCCCACACTGGGCACCCACCACACTGATGCATCCACCACACTGGGACCCCCACCACACTGGGTCCTGCAGAGAAGTGAGTCTCAGACCTTTCCTGTAGGAGCCCTGAGCAGTGCTGGGACCATGAGCTCCCTCCCCCACTGGCCCTCCTAGGTGCTTACCTGCCCAGTCAATTCCCAGAGTCAGGCATCCCTGAGCAGAGAGCTGTCCGACCCGCTTGGACACCCTGGGGGCTACTCCAGACCAGCATGCTTCTCCCTGGCATGTCAGGGATTGATTTTCGAATTCCCAGGAACAAGCCTGCTGTCCAGATCTCATACCCACGGGTCTCAATCATATTTGTTGGAGGCAAAAAGGAAAGATTTGTGAATTAGTCCGAGGAGATGAGGCTGCCCATGTGGGCAGAATGGGGTTGGATGGGGGAGTGCATTGTGGGTTCCAGCTGAGATGACTTAGGGGTACCCTTCTCCCATGGGAACACCACAGCCTGTTTCAGACCCCCAATCACCCCCCCACAAGCAGACTTTCTAGTTAGGTGAGGCCATTTATAGGCCTTCCCTGGTAGCTATGCTTGGAACCTGGCCAACTTATTCTTTTGAATCAAATCAGAATTCAAACATTTATTTTTCCCCAACAAGATCATTCTCTGTGTTATCAATAGTATTGGCCAGACATCATCACTAGCCTGCTTCCGGAAGGGCAGTAAACATCTCACTACCACCTCCTCTCCTCTTCCCACAGCTATTGGAATTATCTATCAATCCAGGGACCACCATTCTTAAGTTTGATGCTGACACTGTCTGATGATCAAGAATGCATGGAAAGTGATAATTACAATAGTGATTTTAAAACAAGATTGCAAGAAAGAAGCAATTCAATTTCAGAGGCATTATAATGTGAAAAGAAAAATGTTCTGATGGAATACAGAAATTAGCCTTTTGAACATTTTTACTGATAAAAAGTTCAGTATTTAGAATTAATAATTTATTTTTTAAGTCATTATTCCACTTAGAAAGTTTTCCTAATTGTTGAGCTCAATTCTAATCTCGTAGCTTTAAACTTTTTTTTTCTAGTTTTGTCATTTGCTATCTCACCAAAACAATTTCCAAGAGACATCCTACCAAATATTTAAAATAATTATTTAACCCTCTTCCCTCAAGATATCTCTCCACTTAAGCATTTTTTTTCTTCAAAAACATTCATAATATCAATGATTGAGCAAGCATTTGCTGAATGAGTCATACGTGGTGGTGGCAGTGTAAACACTGGGGAAGCAAATCTTGACGTGTATGTGTGTGTACCGACAAGCACATCAGTGCTTACATGTACCTTTGTGTTTCTTCAGAAGAACTGAGGAGGCTGGTTATACTGATTATAGAATTAGAGGGGTGAAAGTTCAGGAAGAACATTCCTCAAACAGAAATGTGCTTGATGTGCTTGAAAAGAAGATAATAAAAGGTTTCCGCCATATGTCCATAATTTAGGATTTACTTCTAAGACCAGTGTGATGCCAGCCACTATTGGCAAGTGTTAAATAAGTGAAACAACTTTAAACCACCTTCCTCCCCTGTCTTTATGCAGTAAAAGTATTCTGATTATCAATGATCTTTTTAAAAGTTTGACATCCAAATATGAACACAGTGCTGGTGGGATTCTTTTGCAAGCAACACAGAATATGATTGTCACCTTCTTACATTTACCATATTAGAACATGAGCTAAATATTTTACTGTTTAATTTCTTCTGATTTGCCATACCAAACGCTTGAGATAATTTTGATTCTTTCATGCCTGGAAACCTAAACATTCAGTTTCTCTCAACAGCTTCCCACTATCTGCTGATGTGTTTCATTAACATTTTAAAGCACTGCTTTAAAAGGAAACAGAGTTGAATGGGACTTTTTTAAAGACAAGGTCAACTGATGTCACATCAGAATTTCCTGTGTGCTAAAATCCATCCATAATTCAATAATTTTTTGACAACGTCATTCAAAAAGTTGTAAATTAATCAATGTGCACTACAACACAAGCATTCCCCTTCTTCTCTTTTCCAAAGATGTCATGAAGAAATTTCATGAAATTTAAAGCAGTGCATATTATTTATATTTTAATACCTTTTTCTATCTTTACTACTGAAATGTGAGTTTAATAAAAATTTCTAAAAGCTTACAGTATGATTAATTATGGGGGAAAATGTGCTATCTCAGGAAACAGCTTCAAAGGAGCTGAACTAAGAGTTATTCAGTGTGATAGCAGGAGAGTTAAAGATGTTCTTCTGATAGTCCCAGAGACATCCTGACTAGATATTTTGAGGTTTCTGTAGGGAGTTAAGCTGCAAACTGAGACTCCAGTATCTTCCATGCACTGAGTTTGTGTTCTCTGGCCATTAACTAGTCATGACAGTGTCTAGAACTGCACTGTTTTTGCTTAACAAAAGACTAGTGTACGAGTATCCCAGTATCCTTATGCCCTAAATGTTCTCAGACCTGTTGTACACTTTGAGGTTCTTTTATGTGAATTTTCATTACATCATTTTTTTTTTTACTTTTGCTTGATTTCCTTTTATGGCGGAATTTCCTCAAAAAATGATCTTTCACATCTGCTTCCTTCCTGGTATCCGCTTATCAGAGGGCCCAATTGCAAGTGTCTTCTGAAAGACAATCAGGATTTAGACCACTGTAACTCCCAGGAGGGCTTATGCTAACAGTTGCTGGAAGATTAAGCCTCTCCTTCATTTAAATGTCTTCCAATCATTCACTTCTATGCTTTCTTCTTTTTTTAATTGTCATTTGTACATAGATTATGAATATATTTATGGCATTGTGGGATTCAATGTGTTGATTATTTGTACAAATTGGAGTTCTTACATCCTACGAATTAACACAGCCTTCACCTCGTGTACCCAGTTACAGTGTTAAGACATTTGTGTTCTACACCTGATAGATCCATCTTGTACTTTCAATATGCTTCATAGATCTGGTCCCACCATTAACCCTCCCTCTATGTATCCACCCTCCTCCCTGGTCTTCCTCCTCCCTCCTTCATCCTGGGCTACAGTTGTGATTCATCTTTCATATGATAGTGTGAGTGATAATAAATTGGTTTCATAGTAGTACTGAGTATATTGAATATTTTTTTTTCCATTCCTGAGATACTTTACTAAGAAGAATATTTTCCAGCTCCATCCATGTAAACATCAAAGAGATAAAGTCTCCTTTTTTTTTTAATGCTGGATAGTATTCCATGGTATACATATACCATCATTTATTAATCCATTCATGGGTGGATGGGCACTTGGGCTTCCATGCTTTCTTCTTACTGCCACAAGATTACTCAACTACACATTCCCTTCCTTTCACATCCTTCCACTGCGTCTTCTGGACCCCTAAAAGATGACAATCCAGCTCTTCTACATCACAAATGCATCTCAAAATGTGGTCATCGTCTCTTTTCTTTAACTAAAATGCACCTGCTGGTTATTAGGCTTGTTGAAATTCTTGAAATAAATTAAAATTAATTATATTTAACTTATTAATAAATATTATATATCAAATAATTCAATATGAAATGTATATAATTATAATATATATTTAATTATAATTAAATTTTAGGTAGACTTGGTAAATTATAGTAAGCATACTTTAAGTATATTTAATATCTAACTATATGTCAATATTATAAAACACATACTATAAGTGTAAACTCTATAGTAAACTATACATATTATAAAATACATTTTATTTGCTAAAATATATAGTATACAGTAGGAGTTCTGTGGGTGGACCACTCCAGGGACTGTAACAAACTGGCCAACATACAAGGGTGTTGAACATGAGGAACCAGTCCTATTGTACTGACATGTACATGTGATACATGTCTGGCCTATGAAAATTGAGTCAACTTAAGGAGGTGACCAATGTAAGGAGGCCATTGACTATGGAGGTTCAATTGTAAAAATAATGCAGCATGTCCCAAAGGTCATGATAAATAAAGAAAATGAGAATTAGTAACCACAAGTACCATTATTTACAAAATATTCATTACAAAATTTTACAACATATTCTCCAGGTGTTGGCCATGTCTTCCTACATACACACTAAGTGTTCCCATTCACGGTGAACACTTTCCAATATATATATTGTTATAATATTTTTTTTTAATGGAGACAGAGTCTCACTATGTCACCCTCAGTAGAGTACTGTGGCCTCACAGCTCACAGCAACCTCTTTGGCTTAAGTGATAATTTTGCCTCAGCCTCCCTAGTAGGGAGGCACCTGCCACAACACCCGGCTATTTTTTTGTTTGTTTGTTTTTTGTTCAGCAGGTCTGAGGCGGGTTCGAACCTACCAGCCCCAGAGCATGTAGCCATCACTGAAACCATTGAGCTAGAGGCACCCAGCCTATATTGTTATAATTTTTCCTCTATTACAACAATGGTTATAATTGTTGTAATAGAGGCAAAATTATATTGTTGTAATAGAGGAAAAATTATACTTCTACTTATAACTGTTGTAATAGAGGCAAAATTATATTGTTGTAATAGAGGAAAAATTATACTATTGTAATAGAGGAAAAATTATTTCATTGTTGTAAATGAAAACAAACCAAAATAGCATAATATAGGATTTGTCAACATGTTCTGACAACAAGGGGTAGGAAGTATTCATCATAAAAGAACTTGTTTGTAGGGCGAATTGAGAGACAAACAAAAGGTATTTCATAATTAAAGGGCCACATTTAGCCCTCTCTGCAAACTTTATCATAGATTTGTATACGTATACATAGGGTTTACTACTATCCTCAGTTTCGGCTCTACTGAGGATCTTGGAACCTATCCACTATAGATAAGGGAAGGGTTACTATAATACAATACAGGACTGACTCATCAGTATTAATAATTGATATTTATCCAATGGATGTAAAGATGAGAAACAGGGACAAGTAGGATTTTTTCTGCGATTGATTGCTCTGTAATGATCCATTTAGCAATGTCGTATAAACTTCTGCATGAGATATGTATCAATCTGGAAGTACTTTGTATGGTAGATGACTACCTCTTACCCTCTCCTTACTCAAACTGATTTTTAAACATCAACTTCTGGAATTGCTTATAATTGCCAATGTTAGATACATTTTCCATATTCTAATGGTACTGTTACAGTGTGCTAATAACTGTATTACTTCTAAAATTTAAACCTTGAACTATTTAAGTAAAAGGAAGGCTGAGGCATAAGTTTCTGCAAATAATTGCTGTGATTTACAGATTATAACTACATAGGTATCTTTGTCATAGCCATACCCTAGCTTTATAAAATTCTCTGTGATATGAGCGTAAGTTTTTGGTGAAATCCATTCTTAATGTTAACTTGCAGAGGAGACCTCAAACATCATCTAACTACAATTCACTAGTTATTGTTTAAAATAATAATTCTACTGGTAGCTCCCATAGCTCAATGGGTAGGGCATCGGCCACATATACCAAGGCTGGCGGGTTCAAACCCAGCCCAGGCCAGCTAAAATCAACCATGAAAAGTGCAACAACAAGGACAAAATAGCCGGGCGTGGGGCAGGTGCCTGTAGTCCCAGCCACTTGGGAGGCTGAGGCAAGAGAATCACTTAAACTCAAGAGTTTGAGGTTGTTGTGAACTGTGATGCCACAGCACTCTTCCAAGGGCAACATAGTGAGACTCTGTCTCAAAAAAAGATGATGATAATAATGGTAATAATTCTACTAAAGAGTATCAGAAGAAATCTTATATGGAACATTTATGATAGCCAAAATTTTTGACATTACTCCCATTGAGAGGTGCCATATACTTTCCTGTCCCTGATCTCTGTAAGGGTTTTCTACTATTGTAACAAATAGAATAAGTTGGAGTAACATGTGCATTTTCAGGTATGAGCCATAAAAATGTGGCAGTTCCCACCTTATGTTTTTTGGAAAACTTGTTCTTGGAAATCAGTCACCAGTTAAGAAATTCAACTTCTGGGAGTCCTTTACATTGTAAGAAGAGATGACCAGGCCCTGTCGAAATACCCTAGAGCAGTGGTTCTCAATCTGTGGGTCGCGACCCACAGGAACTGTATTAAAGGGCCACAGCATTAGGAAGGTTGAGAACCACTGCCCTAGAGGATGAGATGCCTTATGGAGAAAGGAAGCCACTCAGGATAGATATTCAAATGTGCTGAAAAAGCCACCTCTGTTCTGAAGCCCTCCAGCTGACAATGCTGAAATCAAAGACAAAGTAACTTAGATCAATTCTTCTGAAATTCCTTACCATCAACATTATGAAGAAAAATCCAAGTGATTCTTTTAAAAATTCGAGTAATTTTTACATAGCAATAGATAACAAAATGATTAGAAAAGTAGGGATGATTTCAAAGTAAAGATTTTTTTCTCCCAAGTTTTCATTTTTTTAAATGTTATTATTTACCCTATAACTATCTTCTTAAATAGTCCAGTTTGAATAAATGACCTGCAGCTATATTCATCATAAGTAAATTATTTGATTTCTACACAGTGGTGATTGTTTAGATTGCTGATGCAAATTTTGCAGTTGCTTGTAAAAACCAAGATAAAGCGAATAACGTTCAGAATGTTTATGATTTTTAGACATGAAAAAGGAAGATTACATGATAGAAGGACTCACATTGTATTTGGTTGTGAATTTTAAACAAAGCTAATTTTATGCATAACAGTTGTTCCGGAAAGATTCTATTTACAGCGTGTCTGTGGTTAGCAAGAAATTCTCTCTCCACCATAAGTTTACCCAATGAAAATATGCAGTAATGGTCATGCTTAACCAACTAATATTATCAGTAATAAGTGCTGTTTTATATTTGTAATATAAATAATAATTCTTCCCTTTAAATTTTAACTTTGTGAATAAATGAGTGAGCCCTCATTACCAAGTGAGGACTGCTGAAAATCAATAATATGAGTTTCTAAATGAGTAAGTCAATTAAAACCTTAGCAAGAACAGAGCAAGCCTTTGAACTGACAGAGGATTTTCAGTAAAATTGCTTAGCATGGTGTTCTGCTGTGTCCTATTTACTTGAGATAAGCCTTCGAGGATGCAAGTTAAGAATGGAGAGAGGTTGCCTGGATGCAAAGAATAAGAAAAAAACAGCAAAAACATATAAAATGCAATTTTTATGTTATAGTAAGGTTGTAAGGAGAGAGGAGAATCAGTAAACTGAGCTTTTCTCTGAGAGTTCGGAATACATTCCAGCCTTTTCATCATTTTCTGGATGGACCGTGTACAGCCCAGATGATAGTCATGTTACCCACATCCATTCCTCTGGGAGAAAAAAGTGTTCCCATCCTCACAGAAGTGTGATCGTAGGGTGAGAAATCTTTAGTGCCTGAAAGCTGATTATTTTTAGATTTTTGATTTGTCCATGAAGAACTCTAATAAGGGCACTGATGCTGCAAAATTGAGACTGTCACAGAAGTTCTTTCAATACCATCTTCACTCCCACTGGGAATGACTGTAACATTACTGAATAAATCATTTTCTGCTAAGAAGCAAAACACTCTGATGGCTATAACAGGAGGTTCAGGTACTCAATAGCAAGAAAAAGATCAGCAAGACTGTGTAAACTGTACTTATAAAATGTGGTTTATCCATCAGCCCCCCCCCAAATTCCAAACTTCACACCTTTTGAAAGACAAATTATTTTTTATTGCAAATATGAGTATAAGTATTCTATAGGGGGTGCTGATTTCTAAAACTCACTGAAGGTAGGACGCAGCATCTTAATGTCAGGGGGAATTTAGTGGGAGATTTTTGCTGAGAGAAGAGTCACTTTGGTCAAGGTCTTTTTGTGGGAGATGGCCTTGATAAACAGCAATCAAAAAGTAGCACCTCTCCGTGGACTGTAGGTCACTGATCTGGCATGAATCATTCATCCAGAGTTTCCAAAGTTCCGGCAGGACTGCAGAACTTCATGGTGAATAGGAAATGAAATAAGGTTCACGTCTGATTCTTTCTTTAATGCCATGTAGAACTTCCTGTGGCAGGTTTAAGCAATATTTTCCGGAAGTTATGGAGGGAAAGCAGAAATTGTTGCTACACATACAATTGTTTTCTCAATGAATAAAGAGAACATTTTCTTTTCTGAAGTTGTTAATTTTACCTTTTTCAAAAGCTCAGTAAGGATGTAGGGGAAAAAAAGTATTTTTTTCCATGCTGAAAGGAAAACATGATAACTAAAACTATGAATAATGAAAGGGTATACAGCAGTGTTTGGGTATGTTTCTTGTGTTTTTTTTAATGAGACCCTAGTTTTACAACGTGTGGAATCAATACATTTAATTAAATAACTTGACCAAGTTGAGATGTAACCTTCAGTGTCTTTCTGTTACTCATCAAAAGGCTTCAGAACCTCAAGATTAGTGCTGGATTGTTGCAATATTGAACACCTAAACATATTGATTATCAATAGATAAACACCAATCCCATAATCACCATAGATGGAGTCTGATGATGTAGGTGTATTAAAAATAAATGAGGTTGGGCTAGCTAGATTAATACGGGATAGAAGAGAAAAGATTTAAGTAACTTCAATCATAAATGAAAATGGAGGGATTGTAACAGATACTTCAGAAAAACAAAATACCATCACCTACTGCTATGCAATCCTCCATACACACACAAACTAGAATATCTAGAGGACACATTTTTGGAAATGCTCAACTTCCTAAACTTAAATCAGGAAGAACTATAAACCTTAAAGAGATCAATAATGAGTAGTATGATTAAAAAGGTAATAAAAACCCCAGCAACAAGTAATTCACAGCCAAACTCTATCATTCTTACAAAGAAAAGACTGAAATTGCTCTGAACATTGAGAATGTGGAAATTCTCCCTATCTCATTCTATGAAGCCAGTTTCATCTCACTACCCAAGCCAGGAAAGAATAGAACACAGGAAAAAAAAAAAAAAGAAGAAAGAAAGAAAAGAAGGAAAAAGAACTAAAGACCCACATTCCTCATGAACACAGATACAAAAAGCTTCAGGAAAATATTAGCAAAGCAAATCCACCAGTACATCAAATAGATAATTCAACATGATCAAGTGGGTTTCATCACAGGGAATGCAAGGATGGTTTATGATATGCAAATCAATAAATGTAATTTACCACATAATCTGAATTAAATACAAATGTACATGATCATCTCAATAGAAACAAGAAAAGCATCCAATAAAATTAAAAACCCTTACATGACAAAAGCCCTCAACAAACCATGCATAGAAGGAACATACCTCAAAATAATAAAAGCCACATATGGCAAAACTACAGCCAAAATCATACTAAATGGGAAAAAGTGGAAAGTCTAAGGATGTTAATAAGCACTTCTATTTAACATATGACTGGAAGTTCTCGACTGGGAGGTCAAACTCTTCCTGTTTGCTGATGATGTGATTTCACACCTTGAAAATGCTAATGATGGATTGAAAGATTCCTAGAATTGATAAATAAATACAGTAAAGTCTCAGATTACAAAATTAGTGTGAGAAATCAGTAGCATTTTTGTATATAATAACAGTCAAGCTGAGAGTCAAATTGAGAACTCACTATCATTTACAACAGCTACAGAAAAAAAATAAGATAACTCTGGAATATACTTAACCTAGGACGTGAAAGATCTCCAGAGGGACAACTACAAGACGGTGAAGAAAGATGTTGTGGATGACACACATACAAGTGAAAAAATTTCTCATGCTCATGAAGTAAAAATTGTTAAAATGTCCATACTGCCCAGAGTGATTTACAGATGCAGGGCAATTTCTATCAAAATACTAATGTCGCTTTTCAAGGAGTAAGAAAAAAAAAACAACCTTAAATTTCATATGGAATCAAAACAGAGCCTGGATAATTAAAGTAATCCTAAATAAAAGAACAAATCTGGAGGCAACACAATACCTGACTCTCACTTATACCATAAGGGTATAGTAATACAGAATAGTATAGTGGTACAGAATAGTACTCGCATAAACTATAAACAAAATTAATGAAATGGATTTGGCCATCCAGAAATAAATCTATATACTTACAACCAACATATTTTTTGATGAAGCAGTAAAAAATCACACACTGGACCAAGGACTCCCTATTCAATATATGTTGCTGGAAAACTTGGGAGCCATGTACAGAGCAATGGAACTATATTCCTTTCTCTTGCTAGATACAAAAATTAACTCAAAATAAATTAAAGACTTATATGTACGTACTAAAGTCATGAAAATTCTAGAAGAAAATGTAGGGAAAAACTCTTTGGGACATTGACCTAGGCAAAGAATTTATGACTAAATTCCCCAAAGCAAACATGGTAGCAACAAAAATAAATCGTATGTTATTACACTAGAAAGTTTCTGCACAGAAAAGGAATAGTCAAAACAGTACAAAAACAACCTACAGAATGGCAGAAAATATTTGCAAGTGATGTATCCAACGAAGGTTCATTACTAAGAATCAACCAAAAACTCAAACAGAAAAAAAGCATAAAGCCTCCTTCAAGAGTGGACAAAAAGACAAGAACAGATTATTTTTAAAAAGATACAAAAATGGGCAATAAATATATGAAAAAATGCTCAACATCAGTAATTGCCAGGAAAATGCAGATTAAAACCTTCAGATAACACCTGATGGTCAATGTGGCCATCATTAAAAAAAAAAAAAAAAATAGATGTTTCTTCACATGTGATGAAGGAATGTTCATATACTTTTGGTGGGAATGGGAATTTGTACAACCTCTATGGAAACCAGTACAGCAGTCCCTCAAAGAACCAAAACTAGACTTAGCAGTTGTTCCAGCAATTCTACCACCGGATATAAAAAGGAAAAGAAATTGTTATATCAAAAAGACCCTTGCACCGGAAGATTTATCACAGCACAATTTACAATGGTGCATGTATGAAATCGACCTCAGTGCCCAAAGTGAGTTACAGATTCAGTAAATCAGCACACACACACACACACACACGCACATTATGGAGCACTACATAAAATGATGAAATATGTCTTGCAGCAGCTTCAATGAAACTGGAGACCATTACCCTAAGGAAAACTAAATACCACATGTCCTCACTTATAAGTGGGAGTTAAATGATACACTTTAAATGATATACAAAGTGGTATAATGTATATTAGAAAGTACAAATGAAGAAAATTAAGAGAGATGTTAGAGGTCAAGAAATTCCTATTGATTACCTATTGGGTACAATGTACACAGTTAGGTGATAGATATACCAAAAGCCCTAATTTCACTATTTTAAAATGTGAATGAAGTCACATTTTAAAAGTGTATGAAGTCAACTTTTTTCATCATTTGACTTAGCAGGGTGTAAAGATGGGAGTAGGAATTGCGGAGGGGAGATGTTTAATAATAAATGCCAGCCAGCTTCTCAGAGGTTTTGTTCTTCTTTGAATTTATCCTTGATTTAGGGAACATAAATCATGCAACATGAGCCTATCCCTGAAACCTTAGCGCCAACATCTTATAATACATATTTATTTAGTACATCTGAGAACTGTACACTTAAAAACTGGATGAGAAAAAATTTGCCAGGACAAAAGAAATTAAACTGGATAATAAAAACATATTATGTTTTGATGATTACTGTCTTGTTACTAATACAGTATAAATGATGTTGCCTTTTTTAGTAATGACAAACTTTCAAATTGATTTTACTCATCATTATTTGCCAGTCTATCCCCTCCTCATTTCCAACTTTTACATGGAATATGATTGCCTTAATAGGATGACAACACTTCTAGTCCACCGAGGTCAGTGAAGCAAAGGCAAGAAATCCTGCTGAATGAATGATGGATTACATTAATTCTAATATATATAAAAATCAACCAGCTTAGGATAATAGTGATCTGAATGATGTGTCTCAGATTCAACTGGTGTCTAAATTCAAGTGGTGTTTCAGATAAAACATATAAATATATTCAACTGTCAAGTGAATTGGAATATTTTGAAAGAGATGAGAATATTGTCATGGTGACGGTTATTTTCTAGAACTGTGAAATCTGGGAAAATAGGAATATTGGCTACTTTCCCGAAGTGCCTCAAAACAGGGTGAAAAAGCTGTTTCGGTTCTTTAACAACTAGAGGATTTCCCTGTAAAGGATTCTCACCTTCAACATGCCAACTAAGTGTATAATCTAGGGATAGAGGTCTGACTCAGCTGACATCAGAAATCAATTCCAGTGTTATATAGAGACATGGTGCTGTATGAGATGATGTTGGAAATGAAGTTCCATGTCGCTGTTTTAATATAATATTTGTTGTTGATGTGGAAAGTTCAGTAGGTACTCTGGGTGGGATGAGGAAAGAATTTCTTTAGACCAAGATTAGGATATAAAAGTAGAAGTTTATTTTATCTTTTATGAGGTGAGAAGAAGTGAGCTGGGGAGAGATTTGGAAAAGAGAGAGAGAAGAGAACAGGGAGATGGCAAGTCATCCCAGTGAAAAAAGGGAGACTGACCCCACTTGAGACAAAGGGAAGGCTAAATTTAAGAGTGGGGTAAGGAGAAGAAAGGTAATTGTAGCCGAGCAGTGCCTGCGGCTCATAGGTGTAGGGCATTGGCTCTTTTTGCTGGTGGTGGCAGGTTCAAACCCAGCCCTGGCCAAAAACGGCAAAAAAAAAAAAAAAAAAGCTAATTGTAGCCAAATTCACAAGGTATTGTAGTGTGAATATCATATCTGTTTCCCTCCTGCAAGCCTGGAGACATAGACATTTTACAGATGCTTCCAATCCTGAGGCCTGGTTTCCACACCCCATTTTTCATCTAGGAGCTTTACGGGAAGCTATAGGAACAAATTCTAAAACGCAGATTTAGTCAGTAGGTCTGAGAGACTGAAAAAAAAATTTACATTTCCTCTTTGGTCTGCTGGGATCTTCAGCCAATCAGTGGCTCCTGATTGATCGTTAGCAAATTGTGAGATTCGCTATATTCCCGTTATTTTTGTAAGTTTTGTAAGGCCACTCCTTTCCTTTATATCCTAACTGTAATGAAAGTTGGTTTTATAGATATACTAATCTAGATAGAGTCCCAGTATGCTGACCAAAAATGATGCAATCTCATGGTTTTGCAAGGATATGTTGCTTACCTAGACGTTAGTTAACAGAATATCTACCAGAAGATTTATTGACACCTCTCCTGGTTTCATTTTTCTATGGTCCATAGTTGCAATCCCCTGGAAAATGGCAGAAAATAAATCACCTCATAGAAACAAGCATGGATGACCAAGCGGCCTGACTCATCTAATGATATAATAGGAGGATCCCATTTTCCTGCAAGAATAAAGGTTTTAGGGTATTTCCTGCCATGTAGACATCTGAACAGCAGTGGTCTACCTTCTAGTTTGTTGTATGAATTGATTCTGTGAAAGGTTTGCTGGAATTCCAATAAGTAGTGATAGCTACTCAGGAGGTGACAAGTAAGGGAAGAGCAAAACTAGCATTTAAAATACATAATAGACTGAAGAGGCCTTAAATAACACAAAAATCAATAGTATGAGAGACAGGCAAGAGAAGAGTTACCTCCATGCACGTTGGTGTGCGGTGATTTCCAAGCTCCGGAATCTAGAGCTCAGAACGCTTGCTCAGTTTCTTAATTTTTCAACATAAGATGAAATGAAATCTGTAGCTTGGTTTGCTGAGTCAGTGAAGTTCCCTGAAATCTTCACCATCTTAATCTGTGGCAGGAGTGGCTTTCTCTCCCCCACCCCTACAGCCGCTCCCTCCCCCAACCTCCTCCTTTCAATTATTTCCTTCTTAATAAAGTCTCTCTATGTCTCAGACTTCTGGAGAAAAGAGTCCTTGAATAATGTAAGATCCTTTTTTTTTTTTTCCTAGAGATAATGGAAGAACTTTGGCAGAAGACATAATTTCAGATCCAGATCCAACCTCTGGATTGACCCTGGGAGTTCTCTCTGGATTACCAGACAAGGAGGTGCCAATTTTCTTCTTTAGTTTTAATTGCCAGAAGTGAATTTATACAGCAAATTTTTACCAACAATGAAGACACTGAAGAGCAATCATGATTTCAGAGTATAATTCTCTATCTATCCATGATAGTATCTAAAATAAAAGAGAAATTCTTCCTTAACCCTCAGAGAAAAACTTTTAGAAAAGTGGTAGCAATTCACTGCCATAAAATCTTCAGACTTGAACGTTATCTCTCTTCAATTAATATTTCTAGAATGAATAGAAGCAACGATTTCTTATTTGCTGTTTACACAAATGTTGCAAGTTAAGTTTTTCAAGTCAAATTAATAGAAAAGAAAATGTTGACATAGGAGTGCACATTTATTTGCCCAAAACAATATAGCAACTATGTCACAGAGCCTTAATTTGAACCTAGGTTTAGCTGGTGGTTCTGAACGATACAACATTTTTATGGTGAAGGTCTCACCTAAACTCAATGCTAAGACATTTCTTACTTAATACATTTTTGGTGGCCCGGAATCTATTTTCCATCTTTTTGAAAGGAGGCCATGATTTCCTTTTGTCAAATTCTAACTACTACCCTGTGGACAACCTGAGTGAGTCTGATTTTGAAGCTGCCTGTGCTGCCCTACTCATGTTGTGGGCAGATAACACACAGAAACCAATCAAATCCTGCTCTGGGAATTTTAATCATAAGCAAAGTTAATATTCAGAAAAAGGGTTATGGAATTCAACAACAATGGTGACCACCCATATAGTATTAGTGTGGATAGTAGTTTTTGGTATCTGTGCACACCTGGAGAAAATTCCAAGACAAAAGGCTATTCAGTCTGTGCTTTATTTATTCTAAGAGTTTGGAAAGATAATCTAGCAGTCTTGATCACTATGCGTAGCAGACCATATAACTCAAAGGAAGGAGAAGTGAGAGTTAAGCTTTGAACGCTCTGTAATTATGAGAAACACCTGTGATATAACATCTGGGTAACACCTCGTGATAAGGGCACGGGGAAGGGGTTCGGTTCTCACCAACCTGAGAGCATAAGAGCATTGTCAGTGCTTGACAGTCTCCACATGGGTGGTGCAAATAGCCACAGGATCAATTCTATAAATAGCTGCAGGAGAGGTTAGTCTGGATTCATTTCTCATTCTTTCATGGTCTCTCTCTCCCTCCCTACCCACTCCCTTCCTAATCCACCTCCTCCGCCTCCTCCTTCTCCTTCTTACTTTCTCCCCTCTCTCTCTCTCCTGCAAAGACAGAGACGAATTGCCCCCCTGCACCCAAGGGGAGTTCATCCAGAGCAGGGTTGCACAGTGGTCCACGTCCACGTCTGTCCACATCCTGACAGTAACATAGATGAAGCCCTGGCTAGTCCCAGGCCCCAACAGCTATGGTGGACATTACCCAGTCCATACTTTCCTTCTGGGTAACAAAGAGAATGATTCTGTGATTGAATTTTAATCTTGGGTGTGAGGAAAGAGTGTCCACGGGTCTTTCTAGAAAATCAAATATTGTCAGTGTGACAATGCCGTCACATTGGCTGCATGTGACTTTAAAATCTTTGTTAAAATGCCCATAGCAGAATCCTTTTAACTTTCATGAACTATGAGAATTAATTTTATAAGAACAGGCATCCCTTTTGCTTGGCCAAACATCAAATTAAGACCTTAGTTCAGAAGCATCAATTTCTTATTCATTCCCTTAAAATAAAGTTTACAAAACTATGTTGTCTTTGTAAAAGTATGAAATGATAAAGGACTTTTAAAAAGATTTCAAAAGTGTGTTTTTATCATCCAGTGGTAGTGCATTCAACAGAATATAAATAAAATACATTTCTTTTCCAAAAGTAATCAATCTTAAAAGAAAAAAAGGAAAAAGTTTAAGGAAATGGCTTTGCATTCTTGTTCCTGTCTTCATTCAGGGCTTCTACTCCAATCACCTGATTTTATTTTCTGTTTTCTTCTCATCTTCTCTTTCTCCATATTTCTACCTCATGTCTTTATATAGCATGAATATGTTGTTCTACTTTTTTTTTTTACTCTTAACTGCTTCTGCTTTTCCCTCTTGTGTGATTACAAAGCTTCACAAATAGGACTGAAATATGCGTGAAAATGACTTAATAAGGATTTCTTATTCGGGAAAATTTGTCTTCAGTGATGTTTAATGATTTCTCCTGAGAAAAAGGCATTCACGTCTTACCCTAATCATCTCTGAGCAAAACACTTCAAATTGGCCAAACAGCTGCACAAATGAGAGCTAGAAACTGACGTGAACAAAAAGATTTCCTGCAGTGGTAAACAAAATGAAGCTTCTATTCTGATAACACTCAGGCGGCAATTCCTGCATTTCTAGGAAAGGCCATTTAACCTGCAGGTTAACAACAAGAAATCGAGCCCTTTTAAGACAGCAGGCAGGAATAACATGTTGGTTTGCATTCATCAATTGCCGTTAGGATTTTTCTATTTCTACAGAAACAATGTAGCTGTGTCATTTGAAATTCCTATGCAATATAATAAGTCATCTTAAAAAATATATGAAAGGATTTGTAAGAGAATGAAAAATCTATTTTTACAAGAAGTTCAAACTGATGTATCAGAGGGAACAAAACTCCTTAAAAATACTTCTCAAAATATTGACCCATTGTGAACAAAAGTTCTCTGAAAAGAAATTTGGAGGAAAGAAGCCATTCCATGGATAGCGTGCAAACCAAAATAATGACAAGCTTCATGGTAAGAAGCAGATGCATTCCAGAAAACTAAGAGTTCAGGTTTTATAGCAGAAGTTCCCATCCATGTTCCCAATGAGGTCCATTTATGCAAATGAGAGGTTGAAACTCATTTAGTTCTTTCACAGCTAAGTTCTTCTTGGACTGGATAGGTGAGCTTTAGTTGGTTGGTTTCTAAGCCTAAAACAAGCAGTGTCTGGCTATGTTTCTTTCTAACTGCTGGTGGGGGCAAGGGTGTTCCAACTTCAGTGTATTGTGGCTCCCTCACCCAGCCATGACCACCTGGCTTTAGTTTAACTTTCAGCACAAGAAGAGTTCATTTTGTCTGTAGCCTGGAGGCACACTTTAACACCACAGTTATTCCAGTAAGAAGAAAGAGAAAATATAATTGCCCTGGGATTTGACCAGGTAGCTTCATGATTCATTTCTCTATGCGAGAAATGTATTTGCAATTCTTAAAGATTCAAGTGAATCTATGTTCTATTCCTTAGCAAGATTCACATTTTATTTTTTTTAAAAAGCATATAATTTAATAGCTTCGCTTATTTTTTCTGTAGTCTGTGAGGAAAAATAGTCTGCTCAAAATGTATTATTTTTATTTTTGTTGGTAAGCATCCTCCTAGGAAGCTAGCTCCCATCCCATTTTAAGAAGCACAAGCCAAAAAAAGATGTCTTTCCAAGCAACTAGGGAGAGAAAATTTATATTATTATTTTGAGCAGGACATAGTCAGTCCTAATTTATGTATTAGGTTTGTTGAGGGTCAAGGGTCCTGGCTCTCTGAACCCAGTAGACCTAGTTCAATTACTCAGCTGAGCTGGAAAGTTCAACCAAAGCACCGTAATCAAAAGCAAAAAACACAGAACTTTGAAACAAAGCTGGAGTTTTCTATCCAGGCAGTGTGGATAGAAACCAAAAGTAACTTCTAAAAGTTTCAGGGTAACAAAGATTTTATTTAGGAAGAACAAAGAGAAATTTTAAAGCACTTCCAAGGATATTTGAGTGTGGGTCTCTCTCAGAAAGGAGAGAAGATGAGAGAAAGGAGATACAAAGGGCTGCCGGGGTATAAACATTCTCTCTGTTTGAAATAGATTGTCTGTTATTGTCCTGTCTGTGCCGCCAGGCATATTGTCCTTTTCTATTGGACATTGATTGTCTCTTTCTATTGGTCATTGGTTAACTAGGTTACTTCATATCCACATTCTTATGGCACTTCTAGACTTCCTGGTACAGCAGATTCGGGTTCCCCCACCCCCTGCCTTGAAGCCCCTTTCTTAGTGTCCCTGCTCAAGGTTACTAAATGGTCTTAAAAATTATTTATTTCTTCAGGTAGTCAACAATTTATTGGGTGCTTGATGTGAGTTGTGTTATGTGGAAAAGGCCACTAAACAATACAATCCATGTAGTTGTCTTTGTGGGGCTTGCATTTTATGGACACTGTACACAATTAACAAGGTGGATAAATAAACAAATATGCCACCCAACCAACAAACCTATCCAGGAGTTTACAGATTACAGCAAAATAATGGGGAAAATAAACATGGTGAAGAGATAAGATTCTGAAATGAAGCACATTCATGCAATGCAACCTGAGACAGCATCTTTGAGAAGGCAATGATTGTGGGGTCAACATATAAAATTAGACCAAATTACATCATAGATCTAATTGGTCTTTATTTGTAGCCCATGTATGGGGCAAAAATAGAATGAGAGCTCCCACTGGCAATGACAGAACAGTGGGTTTTGTAAGATAGAAACAAGGAAACTAGCAATAGAAAAAAAATTGGTTTGTTTACATCAGAATACGTTAGATTATTATTATTATTTTGTAAAGTTTAAGAAAGAAAAGGACTTCATTATTGCACTGACTCAGGTAGACTGGACTCTTCCTGTGTTCAGAAAACAAAACAAGGGGGGAGGAGCCAAGATGGTGGTCTGTAGTCAGCTTTCTGCAGACACTCCTGTCCAGAAGGAGAGTTAAAGGACAGAAATTTAGCAAGAAAGCCAACGGTTTGGAGCTGAGTCAAGAGACAAGGTCGAGGAATGCACATCAACCCTATTAGAGCGACCTGCGACCCCAAGGATACAAATAGAAGGTACAGAGCACATCACCAGGTGGACGGGAGTCCCCTCCCCCAAGAGAACAGCTCGCAGTATACGCCATACCTCCATACAAACAAGCGAGCAGAGTTCAGCTGTCCTCCCACTGTACCCCACGGGAGAGACCCTCTAAAAACCGGACCTCCTTCCACTGTGCCGTGGCACCCTCCTGCCAGGCATAAAGTGGTATACAACTGTATATATTCTCCACCTGCAGGTTGGAACTCCTGGCACTCCCCTCCACTCTCACCCTGAGGTCTGGAGGTCTGTCCCCCACGGAGTCCAGATTCTTGAACACTTTCTTGAGGGGAGTGGACAGGGCGTGGGGTGCCGCGGGTCTGTGCTGTTCTCCCAGCTCGGAAGCAGTGAGAGAGTGAG
>CAUYON010120163.1:0-32324 GCA_963573935.1 Arctocebus calabarensis
TTCATATAGTAAACGAGAAAATATCATGAATGGTATGTCAATCAGGTTGATAAAATATCTCAGATTGCATGTGAAGCCCCCACACTGTACCCCATGGTTGAACTAATGTACACAGCTATGATTCAATAAAAAAAAACAAAAACAAAAAAAAACCCCCATCTCTAAAAATAGTTGGGCATTGTGGCAGGCGCCTGTAGTTCAGCTAGTCAGGAGGCTGAGGCGAGAGAATCATTTGAGTCCAAGAGTTTGAGATTGCTGTGATACCATGGCACTCGACCAAGGGTGAGAAAGTGAGACTAAAAGTGAGACCTTAAAAAAAAAAGACATCCTTTAATAATTAGATGATGTGTTTAATTAAGGATAAGAATTTATGAATGTAAAGCCAAACTTTCTACAACATTTTTGATTCGTATATGTCTTATGTGGGCTTCCTATGTTGGTGTGATTCCCTTCTACTTCTGAATTTAAAAGCCTATACTATGACTGTTTTCAACAGTTTCAACTAGATTGTAGACCTAGAAGACCTGGGTTTAGTCTGTGTTTTGCCCATCCTGGGAATATGGTCTCTAGCCAGTTACACACTGCTTGGAAGTTAGTTTTCTTTTCTAGAAAATGAAGGCATTTGATTCTTACCATTCTCTACAGGTGCTAAGGTTCTTTGATTTTATCATCTTACAAAGAGGAATATTCTTACTCCAATTTTAAATTCCATTGGAAAAAACCAAAGAACTCTTAGACAGCTGAAGAAAGTTTTTAAAATTATTCTTTGTGCTTAGACCAGACTGTCTAATCATAATCTACCAAAATTTGGCCTAATACTGTTAGGTTCTGTGGGAATACAAAAAATTTAAATAATACACATTTTCTCCCTTTAGACGCTTGGGCTAGCTAAGGAGCAAAATTAATGTATATTTTTAGAGAATCATTTTACAGCCTATATTATAATCACCCAAATAGAATGTGATGGATTCGACAGAACAGAATCTCACCCCACTTCCTTAACAAGTAAATGGTATAAAAAGTAGAGAGGAATCTGTTATACAACAGAAGAACTTCAGAGATACAACCAAAAGCAACC
Source organism: Arctocebus calabarensis (assembly GCA_963573935.1). Taxonomy (NCBI): domain Eukaryota; kingdom Metazoa; phylum Chordata; class Mammalia; order Primates; family Lorisidae; genus Arctocebus; species Arctocebus calabarensis. The sequence continues at coordinate 1,079 of CAUYON010120163.1, forward strand.
ATGGTGGTGGTGGTGGGCTTGAAACCAGGAGAACCTTGTTTGGAACTTGATTCAGACCAACTAATTGTAAGAAGAAGGTTGAGGAAAATTGAATATGGATTGGCTATTAGATGCTGTTAAACATACTAATTTTATTCGATGTGATAATGGTTGTTGTGGTTAGGTTTAAAAAAAGAAAAAATTTTTATCTCAGTATATTCTAAAGTATTTACAAGAGCAATCATATGTTAAGGGGGGTTGTTTTTACTCCAGAAAAAAAAATTGTGGGAGTAAATAAGAACAGCACATTGTCCATAGTTATTAAAGCTAAATGATTGGTACATGGAGTTCATTGTGATTCTTCTTTTATTATTTGTATGTATACTGACTGTTTTCTTTAGAAAAAAAGGTTTAATTTTTTTCCTGATTAATGAAGCACTAACTTAATTTTTATTTGTGTGATATAATGGTGCAATTAAGCTCGGTGTGGCATGGCCTACAAAGTACGTGACCACTTCTGGAAGAGAGCATCAAGTCAGATCCCCACCCTATACAGGTCAAGGGCCCCCAAAGACAGTGACTCACCCAAGCTTGCATTGCTAGTGGCAGATCCCCTGTTAGAATTAGGTCTCATGATTTCCATAGTCCTTGTTTGTTCTACTTCTTTCATTTATCAAAGTTTTCCTTAATTTTTTTGTTTTAAAGCTCTAGAGAGTTTGCAGATTTTACATAAAATTAATGTGTGCATATAATGTTTACCTTGACTTGTTTGCTTTCTTAAGAATCTGGCCAACCTATATGTGGAAATGGAATGGTAGAACAAGGTGAGCAGTGTGATTGTGGCTATAGTGACCAGTGTAAAGATGAGTGCTGCTATGATGCAAACCAACCAGAGGGGAAAAAATGCAAACTGAAACCTGGAAAAGAGTGCAGGTACCTTGCTAATTCCAGTAATGTTAATAATGTTTTTCTAAAGTCACTTGAATGCAGTTATAACAAATTTAAAACTGAAGTTAAAAGATGTATATGATTTTGAAACTTTGTCTTTATTTATTGTTATTTTATTTATTTTTATGAAATAGTATTGGTTAGTGCCCTATTTTTGGCAGATTGAACTATTTCTAATGTATTTTGTGTGGTGGGTGTTAATAAGAATATATAAAAGATGCTCAAAAAATGTTAGTTACTGACTTTAAAAATGTGACTATCTTTCATATTTTTGGAATCTTAACTTTAAATATAAATATATAGGTAATATGGAGTCCATACACTTTTATAATGGTGTCACATAATTATTTCACTTGTCAAATTATTAATACTTCAGTAGTGATAGGTATAAACAATCCAATATTGTTGGTACAGTATTTTTTTAAATCACTGGTCTGAATATCCTACTTTCGTTTTAGCATATAAATGTGATTAAAACTGATAAATTGACTGATAGATGATATAACTGAAAAAACACTGATAAATTCCCTCACATTAAATCCACTTTCCAATATAACTTTTTTTTTTGGCAGTTTTTGCCTGGGGCTGGGTTTGAACCTGCCACCTCTGGTATATGGGGCTACCACCCTATTCCTTTGAGTCACAGGCGCCGTCCTCCAATATAACTTTTGTTACTCTGTTCACTAAAGACATATAGAGTGAGAATGAGGAGTATAGTATGCTTTGATATAAAAACAAAACAATCATTTTTCTGCATTTATTAGAATGTTTAAATTTAGTAGCTTCTTATTCCAATTTTTTATTGATAAACGTATACATAATTGTATATATTTACGGAGTACACATGATAATTTGATGCATGCATACACAAAGTCTAATGATCAAATCAGGGTAATTTTCTTTTGTTTTGTCCAGTTTTGGTGTCAGAATAATACCTCATAGAATGAGTTTAGAAGAATTCCTTCCTCTTCAGTTTTCCAGAAAAGTTTGAGATGAATTGGTATTAGTTCTGTAAATGTTTAGTGAAATTTAGCAGAAAAGACTTTTAGTTACTGATTCAGTTACTTTACTTGTAATTCATCTGTTTAGGTTTTCTATTTGTTCTTGGCTCAATCTTAGTAAGTTGTATGTCTCCAGGAATTTATCCACATCTGTTAGGTTTTCCAATTTGTTGGCATATAGTCGTTTGTAATAGTGTTTGATGATCCATTGTATTTCTGTGGTATAAGTTATGATGTATTTTTTGTTTGTTTCTGATTTTATTTGGGTAGTTGTTCTTGTTTAGTTAGCTGATGGTTTGTAAGTTTTATCGTTTCAAAAATCCCCAACTTTTTGTTTAGCTGATCCTTTGTATTTTTTTATTTTAGTCTGAATTCCATTTTTAAATTAATTAGTTAATACATTTATTAATTAACAAATTACACACAACCTCACAGCAACCTCAAAGTCCTGGGATGAAGCAATAACTCCTGCCTCAGCCTCCTGAGTAACTGGGACTAGCTGGGACTACAGGTGCTTGCCATTATGCCTGGCAGTTTTTTGCTATTTTTACTGGAGATAGGGGTCTCACTCTTGCTCAGGGTGGTCTCAAACTCCTGAGTTTAGGAGATTCTCCTACCTTGGCCTCCCAAAATGTTAGGATTACAGTCATGACCCACCATGCCCAACCAAGAGTTTCATTTATTTTTATTATGACCTTTATTATTTCTTCCTTTCTACTAATTTTGTATTTTGCTTGTTTGTGCTTTTCTGGTTCCTTTAGTGGCATTGTTAGGTTGTTTATCTTTCTGCTTTTTTTTGATGTAGACTTTTATTGCTGTAAACTTAACTCTTAATACTGTTTTTTTCTGTATCACATAGGTTTTGGTATGTTGCATTTCTATTTTAATATTTCAAGGACTTTTTAAATTTCTTTCTTAATCTCTTCATTTATCTTTGGTTGTTCAGGAGCATGTTGCTTCATTTTTGTGTTTGTACAGTTGTGAAAAGTTTCCTTTGTTGTTGATTTTGAGTTAGAGAAGATATTTGATAGGATTTTTAGTTTTTTAAAATTTGTTGAGCCTTGCTCGGCTCCTGTGGCTCAACGGGCTAAGGCGCCAGTCACATACACCTGAGCTGGCGGGTTCAAATCCAGCCCGGGCCTGCCAAACAACAATGATGGCTGCAGCCAAAAAAATGGCCGGGCGTTGTGGCGGGCGCTGGTAGTCCCAGCTACTTGGGAGGCAGAGGCAAGAGACTCACTTGAGCCTAGGAATTGGAGGTTGCTGTGAGCTGTGATGTCACAGCACTCTATCCAGGGTGACAGCTTGAGGCTCTGTCTCAAAATAAATAAATAAATAAATTTGTTGAGTCTTGTTTCGTGGCCTAAGAGGTGGTCTGTCCTAGAGAATGTTCCATGTACTGATTAAAAAAATGTGTATTCTGTGGCTGTTAAATGTTCTGTAAATGTCTGTTATATTTGGTCTAAAGTGCAATTTTAATGCAGTTTGTCTTTGTTCAATATTTTTGTGTAGACAGTCTGTCCAATGTTGAGAGTAGGGTGTTGAAATTCCCAACTATTACTGGGTTGGAGTCTGTCTCTTCTTTAGATCTAATAACATTTTCTTTATAAATCTGGGTGCTCCAATATTGGGTACCTATAGATTTAGGATTGTTATAGTCTCTTGCAGTATTGATTTCCTTATCCTTATACAATGACCTTCTGGGTTTCTTTTCAGTTTTTTACTTAAAGTCTGCTTAATCTGAGTATAGCTACTCCTGCTTGCTTTTGTTTTCTTTTTCTGTGGAATATCTTTCTCCATACATTTACTTTTAGTCTGTATGTGTCTTTACAGTTGAAGTGAGTTTCTTGCAGGCTGCATATAGTTTGATCATATATATTGTTTAATCCAGTCAGCAAATCTACATCTTTCAAGTGGGAAATTTAAGTGTTTTTACATATATAGTTACTGGTAAGTGAGGACTTTCTCTTGTCAGTTTGTTAATTGTTTTCTTGTTTTGTATATGCTCTCTTCCTTTCTTCTTTTACTGTTTGTCATGCAGTTTGGTAGTTTATTTTGTAGTAGTAGTAGTATTTGAGTCTGTTCATTTTCTCATTTATGTATCTGTCCTACCAGTTAGCTTTATACTTCCGTCTGTTTCCATGATGGTAATTATTGCCCTTTTGCTTCCAAATGCTGGACTCCTGTGAATATTTCTTGTAGGGCCAGTCTAGTGGTGACAAATTCCCTCAATTTTTATTTGTGTGGGAAAGACTTTATAACTTCCTCATTTCTGAAGAACCGTTTTGCTGGGTATAATATTCTTGGTATTCTTTCAGCATTTTGAATATATAATTCTATTCTCTCCTGGTCTGTACAGATTTTTGCTGAGAAATTTGTTAGTTTAATGGAGATTCCCTTAGATGTGACTTGGTACTTTTGTTGTTTTTAGAATTACTCTTTGTCCTTAACTTTTGGCAGTATGACAATAACGTGTCTTGGGTAGGACCTTTCTGAGTTAAATATATTGGAGTATTTTTGAGCTTTGTGGATAGGGATGTTTATATTCTCTCCCTAAACTTGGGAATTTTTCAGTTATTTCATTGAATATGTTTTTTATGCCTATCTCTTTTTCTTCTGAAACTTCTATAATATGAAAATGTTTTCATTTAATTGTGTCCCATAACTCTTACAGCCTTTTTTCACTCTTTTTCATTATTTTTTTCCTTTGACTCAGTATTTCAAATGACCTATCTTCAAGTTCAGAGATTCTTTCTTCTGCTTGATCAAGTCTGTTATTGAAGCTCTTTATTGTATATTTTTTTATTTCATTCTTTTAATTGTTAAGCAGTATGATTTCTTTTTGATTCTTTTTTGTATATCTTTCTCTTTTTTAAATTTATAAATACAAATATCTATCTGTATTTTCTTGAATCATGTTAAATTTCCTTAAGACCATTATTTTGGGTCGGGTACGGTGACTCGTGCCTGTAATCCCAGCACTCTGAGAGGCCGAGGCGAGTGGATTGCCTGAGCTCATGAGTTCGAAATCGCCCTGAGCAAGAGTGGGAGAGACTCTATCTCTAAAAATAGCTGGGCTTGGTGGTTGGTGCCTATAGTCCCAGCTACTTGTGAGGCTAGGCAAGGGAATTAGTTGAGCCTAAAAGTTTGAGGTTGCTGTGGCTATGATGCCACAGCACTCTACCAAGAGTGGTGAAGTGAGGTTCTCTCTCTAAAAAAACAAAGAAAATTTAGTTTGAATTCCTTTTCTGGGAATTCATTGATCTCCTTTTCATTGATGTCTATAAATACGGAAGTTTGTTTGTTTTTTGGAGACAGAGTCTCACTCTGTTGCTCAGGCTGGAGTGCCATGGTGTCAGCTCACAGCAACCTCAAACTCCTGGGTTCAGGTGATACTCCCACCTCAGCCCCCCAAGCAGCTATGACTACAGGTGCCCCCTTCTGACACTGGGCCAATTTTTCTATTTTTAGTAGAGACGGGATTTCTCTCTTGTCCTTGCTGGTTTTGAACTCCTGAGCTCAAGGGATCCTCCTGCCTCAGCCTCTCAGAGTGCTAGGATTACTCCTACAATGCAGGTGTGAGCTACCACGCCCAGCCTAATGAAGAGTTTTGTGTTCCTTTTGTGGTCATATTAACTTGCCCTTTCACGTTTCTTTGCACTGATGTTTGTACATCTTGTGGAACAGTTGCCTCTTCCAAACTTTCTAGTGTGGCTTTCATTAAGGAAGACTTTCACCTGCACTTTGATATTAGTGTGCTGGTTGGGAAAGAAGTGGTTATTATTATTTCTAGGCAGGTAGGTTCAGTGGAATAGTCTCTGTGCAGCTTCTTTAGCTGTGTTCAATGTCAGCAGTAGCTGTGGGACCTCAGTGGCTCACACTCTAGAACTTAGTGGTAGTGGCAGCAGTGGTGTAAGTTGTTAATGTTGGTGGTAAGGGGTTTGGGGAGCCTCCCATTTTCATTTTCTCTTCAATGGTGAGAGCCAAGAGGATTTCTCTTGGTATCAGGGCTGATGTGGCCTAAAGCACCTGTCACAGTGCTGGATTCCAGGTACCAGTATTCAGAATAACTGTGGGGTTAGAGTCTTAGGCTCAATGCTTTGTAATTTTATTATGTCACGTAGTCTTGCTCTCTGTGGCAGGATTATATGAAAGTTGCCCACAGTGTCAGGATATGTGTCTCTGAGGCACACTCTAGCTCAGGTCCAGAAGGTGAGGTTATAGCTGTGATTATACCCATGGGGGCTAGGACACAGCCATGGCCTGGCTTGAAGGAAGAAGAGGTGCTCTGAAGATTTGGTCGTGACACAGTATATGTCTGTAATTCAGAAACTTTAGCCAGTAGGGCTCAGTAGCAATTTAGGTTTCTTGGGATAGGAGAACATGTAGTAGTGAGTGAAGACTTCGGGATGGTGGGGCTTAGCAGGATCTGAGGCTCTGTGAGGGCAATTTTAGCACTAGCAAGTCCCCCAGAATGGCTGAGCACAGCTGTCATTTGGGCCTTGGGAGCAGGGAGCAGCACAGCAATGACTATTCTCCAGGAAGGAGAGTGTCGCCATAGTTCAGACTCAGGGGACTAGTCTACCTCCAGGAAAGCAGGGTGCTTAGAGTTATTTGGCCTGTAGGGTGTGATGTCTCAGGCGTTGCTCTGGGATGTGGGTTACTATAACAGTTCAGCTGCTCACTTTGGCCAACATACCATTTTTTGGGGATGCAGTGTTGTGCCATAGCACTCTCCTTGGAGAAGAGGGTACAGTTTCAGCTTTAGCCTGTGGTGGCAGGCCATAGCTGTGGCTGAAAGAGGTAGTGAATGAAGTTGTTTTGCCAAAACACCCTCCCCAGGAAGAAGTACATAGCTTCAACTCCTAGAAAGGGTGAAGAGAAGGGTAGGTTGAGCTGCTTGGCCCCATAGGGAGGAGTGTCTCGTTGCTCTCAGCTTAGCTTGTGGGATGTCAAGCCATGGGATGGCAGTTTAGCCTGAGTACTAAAGGGTTGCTGTGGCTGTGTGCCTTCAGGACAAGACACACTTCAATATTAGTTCCAGTTCAATGTTTGCGTAGCACAATTGCCATGTGCCCCACAGGTTGTGGGGCAGTGTGTTGGCTCTTTCTTAGGGCACAGGCTGCGGGGAGGGAATATCAAGCGTTCAGGGGACCTCATTAGTGAGGAACATAAATGTCAGTAAGAGCTACTGTGATACTTTTGCCTACCTTTTCACCATAGAGGGAAATTCCTTCTGGTTCCCAGCTGATTTTGGTTCAGGGATGGAGTAGTGGAGTTCCAGTGTTTCCTTCCATTCTCTATGTGACTGTCCTGAATTTGTACTCACTAGGGTTTCTTTTATTCCTATGTGCTCTTGTGCTCTCCCTTAGTTACTTTCATTAAAATGTGGTTATTTATCTGTTGTTTTGGCTATCTTTGTGGAAGGGAAGAGTGCTAGGGGCTTTTGGTCTGCCATTTTGCTGATGTCACCTCTTATTCCAGTATTTGAAGTTGCATGCAAGTACCATATTACTATTTAAAAGATGAACTTTATGATTTATACAATAGGACCATATCTGATAATTTGAATTTAATCTACTTTAACATCTATTTAATAGTATATAGAAAATACCTACTGGTTTAATTTTTAAAATCACTTATTATTTCTTCTAGTCCAAGTCAAGGTCCTTGTTGTACAGCACAGTGTTCATTCAAGTCAAAGTCTGAAAAGTGTCGAGATGATTCAGACTGTGCAAGAGAAGGAATATGTAATGGCAACACAGCTCTCTGCCCAGCATCTGATCCGAAACCAAACTTCACAGACTGTAATAGACACACACAAGTATGCATTAATGGGGTAAGCATCTGATTTTTTATGCTTGGTTTTTTTTTTAATTTTAGGAAATCTGTTTTTAAGGATAATTAATGACACTTGAAGCCACATAGTTAAATGAATCTTGGTCTCTGTTTAAGTAATATTTCTATTTCCACCAAAGGCATGAATATTATTAGATAGCATTCAGTTAGCTTCTGACTTGTCTTTTGTCTTTCCAACCACATGTGGTTGATAGTCTCTAGAGAAAACATAGTTGTACAGCTGGGCATGTGACTTTGTCTTTACTGCTTTTAAGTTTTATAAATTAATAGTTCAGTAGCCTAAATAAGAAAACTCTTCTGGTCATTTTCTCTGAATGTGAAGCCTTTAAAGCTTTCATGGCTGAATAGCACATTTTTCTTCATGAAGAATATTTTAAGTTTCCTTTCCTTATAGAGGAGCCACAACAACCAACATAAATTTATGCTCATCCAATCTCTTTCTCTGCTTTTATTTTAGTGTTTTTTATTAAGTATATTGCTCTACAAGATTTACTATCTTATTTGCGTTTATTCTTTTTCAAATATGTTATGATTAATTCTGATACTCATCTGTGTTTGTTTTTCATACATTTCCACTGAATTATTTGACATTGGAAGCTTATACCTACCTGGCTATTACTATGAACAATAGATTTGACTGTGTAAGGATTAAATAATTTGTCTTTTATTTTTCTTCTAGCAATGTGCAGGTTCTATCTGTGAGAAATACGGCTTAGAGGAGTGTACCTGTGCCAGTTCTGATGGCAAAGATGATAAGGAGTTATGCCATGTCTGCTGTATGAAGAAAAGTAAGGCTTTTAAAATATAAGAGTATAAAATTTTCTTCACAATCCATTATTTTCATCTAAATTTCAAGTATTAAGTTTTGACTTAATAGTTTAGAGAGACGGTTTCCAAGTAACTATATCCTCTTGAGAAAATTTTAAATGCAGTGTATGTCTAGCATGACCTTACAGTGTTTATAAAATGATAAACTGGACAAAAAGGTGCCAGCTTTATGGCAATAAGTTATATTAATATTGTTGTAAGGTTTTAAAGCCATTGTAAGCACTAAATTAAGACTTGCTGGTTATTTGGTTATATTGTAATATTTACGGTGAATTACTAATGTCATCATTCAGCCTAACTAGTGAAGGTCTGTGTACCATGTCATGATGATAATTTTGGGTAGTTTTTTTTTTTTTTTTAACCCTAACTGGTCCATTAGGAAATCTGATCTTCAACTTACATTTGGCACTTCTTTTCCAGTGGACCCATCAACTTGTGCCAGTACAGGGTCTACGCAATGGAGCAGGCATTTCAGTGGTCGAACCATCACCTTGCAACCTGGATCCCCTTGCAATGATTTTAGAGGCTACTGTGATGTTTTCATGCGGTGCAGATTAGTAGATGCTGATGGTCCTCTAGCTAGGCTTAAAAAAGCAATTTTTAGTCCAGAGCTCTATGAAAACATTGCTGAATGGATTGTGGTAAGTACAATTTTTATTTATAAAGAAACTTTAACTTAGAATGCTTTGATCATAATTTAATTTGGCCAGAAGTCACTAGTGTTATGAGTAAAGTCACTTCTTTTCTGTTTAGACTGGAATTAACTTTATCTGAAGTTTTTTTTTTTTAAGAGACAGAGTCTCACTTTATCACCTTCGGTAGAGTGCTGTGCATCACCACTCACAGCAACCTCCAATTCCTGAGCTTAGGGGATTCTTTTGCCTCAGCCTCCTGAGTAGCTAGGACTACAGGCACCTGCCATAACGCCTGGCTATTTTTTTGTTGTAGTTTGGCTGGGGCTGTGTTTGAACCTGTCACTCTTGGTATATGGGGCTGGCATCCTACCCACTGAGCCACAGGTAGTGGCTATCTATCTGAAGATTTTTTTTTTTTTTTTGAGACAGAGCCTCAAGCTGTCACCCTGGGTAGAGTGCTGTGGCGTCACAGCTCACAGCAAGCTTCAATTCCTGGGCTTAAGCAAGTCTCCTGCCTCTGCCTCCCAAGTAGCTGGGACTACAGGCGCCCGCCACAATGCCCAGCCATTTTTTGGTTGCAGCTGTCATTGTTGTTTGGTGGGCCTGGGCTGGATTTGAACCCACCAGCTCAAGTGTACGTGGCTGGCGCCTTAGCCCGTTGAGCCACAGGCGCCGAGCCTAAAGATTTTTTAAAGTGTGGATATTCCTAGTTAATAACCTTCTGAAGTGATCATACACTTTGTGTGTGTATCATTCATAGATTGGTTAGTAGCGGATGGGAGTCTGTTTTACTCTCTTCCTTGGTCCATATGCTGGGAGGGTTGCGCGTTCTTTTAGTCCATATAATTAGAACATATTCACGAGATGTTTTCCTGAAGTTGTTTTGGAAAGCCTTCCTTGCTTTTATACTTCTCCCTGTCTCAGTATGACAGGTTCTGCTTTTCTGAACTGGAGAGATGAAAGAGATGTTGGTGGTTTTCTAAAATTTTTCTCAGATTTTTTAATATAATTTCAGGTCTTTGTTTTGTCAGTGATAAGAAATGTTTAATTGAGTATGATCAGACACAGAGCCCTTTTAGATATGCTAGCGGTGGTGGATGTTCATCTAACACCAATCCACTTAACTGTATTATTTTAAGCCCACATTTCTCCAAGTTGTACATTGAATTACCTAAAGTTTTCTCTTAAAAGATTACTGAGAATACCTGTGTCAATTCACTTAAATGTTTGTACTTTCTAAGTGGATAACATTAAAATGTCTGCAGGAAACTTGTAAGTGATGTATTTGATAGCATTTGGTGCTATGAACCAAACATAGTTTGCTTTGGAAATTGTCTTAGAACTCAGGAACCCCTTTAGAACCAAGTATGCTTAAAAGTACAAAAGGTGTTGTCTATGTGGTTTGGCAGTCTTCTAATAACATATAATAAAAATTTTGTGATTACTTTCAGCATTAAAATGTTTGTTGTCCATAAATATGTTGCATGTTAGAATACGTGATTTTTTTTAGATATGTAATGACTGTAGTGGGAGAATCATTGAAAGGATTTAGGAAAGGAAACCTAGGTTTCAAACCAAATAGTTGGACAATTGATTTAGATCTCCTTGAAACATGTTTCTCATTTTTGTATTCCTATGCTTATTGTGTAATAGTTGTTTCATAAATAGCTATTAAACCAGAGGTCCCATATAGTGCTAGGGTGTAATGGCACACTTGAATTTATAGTTGAACTTCTGCAGCACACTTAAATTATGTTGATCCAAAAAAAAAAAGAGTAATAAAAAGAATATACTTGGCTTGACACCCATAGTTCAGTGATTAGGGTGCTGGCCACATACACCAAGGCTGGTGGGTTCGAAACTGGCCCGGGCTTGCTAAACAATGACAACTGCAACAAAAAAATAGCCAGGTGTTGTGGCAGTGCCTGTAGTCCCAGCTACTTGGGTGGCTGAGGCAAGAGAATCACTTAAGCCCAAGGGTTTGCGGTTGCTATGAGCTTTGACACCCTGGTACTCTACTGAAGACAACATAGTAAGACTGTCTCAAAATAAAAAAAAAGAATATACTGACTGTATTGTGAACTTCTTTAGAAAATAATTTAATTTATGATCTTTAAAAATTTTCATGGCACATTTAAGATGGTACACCAGTATGCTGCAGCACACCTGTTGAAAATCACTGGTTTAGTGGAGAGAGCACATAAGCTTGAGAATCATACAACAATTTCAGATGATCTTTCTGGCGTTTAAAGTCAACTCTGTGACTTCAAACAACTTACATACGTTTCTTGGTCCTTTATTTCTCTGTTTTCAACTGAGATCTAGTTCTTTGTTTGTTTTTTTTTCTCCCCATGATCATCTCTGAGAATAAGTTGAAATTTTGGTGTATTTGTCCACTATAGTGAACAGTGTATACAGAAAAAGAAATTCAAGGTTTTTTTGTTTGTTGTTTTTTGTTGTTGTTGTTTGTTTTTGAGACAGAGTCTCACTCTGTTGCCCAGGCTATGTGGCCTCAGCCTGACACATAGCAACTTCAAACTCTAGGGTTTAAGTGATCCTCCTGCCTCAGCCTCCTGAGTAGCTGGGACTATAGGTGTAGCACTGTCAACGTGTGGCTAATTTTAATGTTTTTAGTAGAGACAAGGGCTTGTTCTTGCCCATGCTGGTGTTGAACTCCTGAGCATAAGGGATCCTTCTAGTTCAGCCTTCTGAAGAGGTAGGATTACAGGTGTGAGCCACCACACCTGGCCTATAAAAACAGACCTGTTAATGGGGATTTGAAAGTTACATTCTGCTGAGTATATATTGTGCTCCTCAGTTTTAGGTTTTCTAGGTATTAAAAAATTATATCATCTGAACATAATATTTTTTCATTTTTCTCCATTATCTTTAATTTTGACTCATTGAATTATAGGCATTCCCTGGGTGGTAGTTGACCTTACTTATGTATAGGCTCCCCATAAGGATAATTTGTAATTCAGTTAGTGATTTGGGAACTAGTTACTCCCATACATGTAAACAAACACACATTGTGTAAGTGGTTCATTGGCACGGCATTATTTGACTAGTGCCTAGTCTCATTGTTTGTGTTCTTGCTTGCACACAGCATCAACTTTTATCTTAATTTTTTATTAATTAATTTATTTTTTGAGACAGAGTGTCATTATGTCGCCCTCAGTAGAGTGCCATGGCATCACAGTTCACAGCAACCTCCAACTCTTGGGCTTAAGTGAGTGTCTTGCCTCAGCCTCCCAAGTAGCTGGGACTGTGGGCACCTGCCACAATGCCTGGCTATTTTTTTTTTTTTTTTTTTTTGCAGTTTTTGGCCGGGGTTGGGTTTGAACCCTCCACCTCTGGCATATGGGGCTGGCGCCCTACCCCTTTGAGCCACAGGCGCCGCCTGCCTGGCTTTTTTTGATTATATTTGTCTTTGTTGTTTGGCAGGCCCGGGCTGGATTTGAATCCACCAGCTCTGGTGTATGTAGCTGGTGCCCTAGCTGCTAAGCCACAGGCACTGAGCCTCATCTTAACTTTTTAATTCAGTTTTGTGAGTCTCTGTTGACTCTTGTGATCCCTCTGAAGTGAAAGTCCATTATAAGTCCAGTTGAGCCTACAGTGTAGAGAAAGGTTATTGCAGTGGAAACTGAAGTAGGAATAATAAAGTGTTTAGAGAAAGACTGGATAGTGTCATTCATTGGGAAAACATTGGGCTTCCGTTGCTGGACTTACGGAACAATTATAAAGGATAAAGTGAAAATAATGGAACATGTGAATGGCAATGTTTTAAGGAAAGCATCTGTTATTACTAAGCAACATAGTAGATTAATTATTGAAATGGAGACATTATTGATGCAGTTAGAAGGTTACAATAAGGATAACATTCCTGGTTAGCTTAGCACTGAGCAAATTATGTGAGTGCTACTCTTTAATATTCTTTTTTCGAATTTCTTCCAAGTTCTGTCTAAACTTTTTATATGAGTTTCATTTTATATTCTGTTTATTTTAATTAAATGAAAGATCATAGTACTTTTCCATAACTTATTATTATAGTACAGGGTATCATTATTATTACTACATATTACACTGTAGTATTCTTATTACTACCAAAAATGAGCCATTATAGTTGTTACTATATACACGCTGTTCACCAAGGATCCAAGTTACACATGATTTGACCTAAGGATGTTCTCAGGAACATCTCATCTATAACCTGTGGACTGCCTATATTTTAAACTTCAAAAGCTCATTATTTGCACTTAAAAAAATTTAATAGATATCCATTATCTTTTAAGTATTTTTGAGATATTTTTTCACATTTTAGATTTGAGGATTAATGAAATGCTTCTTAGAGTGAATTAGCAACATGAAGTTCCTTTCTTGAAGTCTTTAACTGATTAATCAAGCTGATAGAAGTTTGCCTTAAGGGAATATGAAGAGCACATGCTATTATTTTATATCATTGCTGATATTTCTATGCTAGTCTTTTGAATAGCATGACTCATATATCCCTGAAGAGTACCAGTAGGCTGTTCCTGCAATTGTGGGTATTAACCAGGCCACACCGTAAGATAACAGACATCTAATCCAGTTCCTATAAGTTATTTGTCTCAAACGATTATGTGCAGAGTTCACTTGCAAAACAAAGTTTATTTTGTCACATTAATAGCTTGTGAAAGGCCTACAGTAATTTGTCCTTTCACCATATCGGGGAAGTGTCTTTTCCAGGTGGGAATACAAATCATTAGGATGCTAGGGTATAAGAAGCTATGAAATGGATGAGGAGTTAGTTTCACTGACTTTCCTTTCTAGTGGTGTCTGGTGGCTTTTTGTCTCCTTTCTCTGGTGCACTGGCAACTTTTTTCCTCATGTGAGGCAGAGTAGGAAGAACCTTGACAGTTCAGTACTTCAGGGCATGCATTATTCACTGCTGCTGGTGCCATGGAAATGACACTTTGTTTTTTGTGAAGAGTTATTTTTGACAGCCATGATTTGATTTTTCAAGATACATTCACTGTATTTGCTGAGTGCCTATGAGTTTGGCCTGGAGATAAAGATAAGCATCATTTGGATTTATTGAGGAGTCATCTAGTTCTTGAAAAGTTTGAGAGTATTCCTCATCAAATCTGTTGAAATCTTGTACCATTATCTTCTTTTCTTTAATTGGGAGTTAAGGGCATTAGTAATTCTTTAGTTTCTTCCATGGTTAATGTATTCTAATTTTCTATATCTTTTATGTTAGGTTTGGCATCATAGAAGACGGTCTTTTGTTCCTCTCCTTTTACATTATTGTCTGCTATTTTGCGGCTTTTTTTTTTTCTTAATTTGTTCACATTTGTCTGGCGTTTGTTTTTTAATTTTTTTTTCTATTAAGGATCAATACTTTCTCTTGTTCGAATTCATTTCTGCTGTCATATTTTGCTCTAACTTTATGAATCTGAGTTATTAAGTATTTTGTATTCTTTATGGATAAAAGAGCGTTGTTTGCCCAATGCTTAAAAGAACATTAGTTCCATCAGATGCTGCAGGGGTTTAGTGTCCAAATTAACAAAATGGCAAAACACTGTATACTGTAGTCCTCTCTTAGAGATTTGTGAGAAGATTGTGGGAAGCCCTACAATACATAAATCTTTTAAACTTTTTTTCTGCTATAAATCAGTTATTTATTGTTATGTAGCAGATTAGAGCCCAAACCTAGTGGTCTAAAAACCATAATAGATGTGTCACACAGATTTTGGGAGGCACTGGCTCAGGGTCTCTCTCATAAGGCTGCAGTCAGAATATCAGCTGTGGCCTCTGCCCGCCGAAGTCTGTCTTCTGCTCACTCACATGCAGGGTGCTGTGGTCGCTCTCTACTGGAGCTTCAGTTCTTCCCCAGGGATGTCTCCTCAGGCCACATGAGCTTCCTCACAACATGGTGTCTGGCTGGTCCCAAGTAAGGCCAATGTCAATGATGTACATCCTGACCTGTCTTCATTTTAAGTCACATTCTGTTGCTTCTGTGATGTCCTGCTGGCTGTGCAGGTGGTTGTCCCCCATATGGAGAGTACTTTACAGGGGCTTGAATGCCAGGAGGTGAGGCTTTTGAGGGTATCTTAAAGGCTCGTCATTTACAGCTTTGTCCTGCAAATCATTCCACAAACTTCTCCACCCCTTAGAAGTTGGGCTGAGCCATAGAATTTGCTTTTGCCTCTGAAATGTAAGTATAAGGAAAGTGTGGTCCACTTTCTTTTTTTTTTCTTTTCTTTTTTTTTTTTTTAGACAAAGGTCTCACTGTTACCCAGGCTAGAGTGCCATACATCATCATAGCTCACAGCAATCTCAAACTCTTGGGCTCAAGCGATCCTCTTGCTTCAGCTTCCCAAGTAGCTGGGACTATAGACTTTTAAACTTCTTTTTTCAAACTTACCAAATCCCAGAAACTTTTATTCATGTAAAGCAGTGGTTCTCATCCTTCCTAATGCCGCAATGTATTTTCATTGTGAAAAAGAGGTTGTGACCCACAGGTTGAGAACCGCTGATATAAAGCTTATGAAACCCTAAATACCCTTGAAAGTCATTTGGGGAAATATTGATTAATTGCAGTAGGTCTCAAATCCTGCTTATATGTGGGTCACTATGAAAGTTTTAAGACAGACTGTGTTATGGTCCATTATTTCACTTCTGAGATACACTGTCAACAGCATTCTTTCTGATTCACACATGCCAAGGTTTCAGCTTGCTTAGCTTATCAGTGTTACAGGGAGGACTTCATTTGTTTCCATCTGCGTAGATTTTATATTGATTTTTGTCTTGATTTTTTATCTCAAAACTTTTATAACGACCCCTGTACCAGCTATAAGAATCACCCCAGTCCAATTAAATCAGAATCTCTTGGGATTGGGCTTAAGTATCTGGGTCTTTTAAAACTCTCTAGCTGGCTCGGCGCCTGTGGCTCAGCGGGCTAAGGCGCCAGCCACGTACACCTGAGCTGGCAGGTTCGAATCCAGCCCGAGCCCACCAAACAACAATGACAACTGCAACCAAAAAATGGCCAGGCATTGTGGCAGGCGCCTGTAGTCCTAGCTACTTGGGAGGCAGAGGCAAGAGACTCGCTTGAGCCCAGGAATTGGGGGTTGATGTGAGCTGTGATGCCACGGCACTCTCTCCAGGGTGACAGCTTGAGGCTCTGTCTCAAAAAAAATAAATAAATAAAACTCTCTAGCTAATTCTGATAAAGAGCCAGGGTTAAGAACTACTAACCTACAACTGGGTTGGCAAATTGTGGCCCATGGACCAAATCCAGCACCCTGTCTATTTTTGTGTCTTGCAAGTTTTTTTTGTTTGTTTGTTTGGTTTTATTTTCTGCAGTTTTTGGCTGGGGCTTGGTTTGAACCTGCCACCTCCAGCATATGGGGCTAGTGCCCTACTCCTTAAAGCCACAGGTGCTGCCCATCACAAGTTTTAAATGATTTTTACATATTTAATTACAAATATAATTATCAAAATAACATTCTTCCAAAAATTATATGAAATTCAAAATTTAGTGTCCACAAATAACATTGACAGACCAAGGTCACACCATTCATTTTGCGTATATTCTAATTGTTTACGCATTGCACTTTGAGTGTGTGTGATAGTGACTGCTTAGCCTCACAAAATCCAAAGTATTAATCTGGGCTTTTACGGGAAATATTTACCAGCCCCTAATCAAGAGCAGTGATCTCAAAGCATAGTTTCCTAACCAGCATCAGCTTCACCTGGGAACTTGATAGAAATGCAAATTCACAGATCCCACCCAGACCCACTGAGGCAGTCAGTGATGGTACGTGCTAAAGTTTGGGAACTCTTTTCCCTGCCCCCAGTTTCTGCAATGAAATGACTCTTTTTTGAAAAGACTTGTATTAGAAATGCTCTACTTTGTCATCCTGACATGTTGAAAATGGAAGATGGGGCTCGGCGCCTGTGGCTCAACGGGCTAAGGCGCCAGCCACGTACACCTAAGCTGGCGGGGTTCGAATCCAGCCCAGGCCCGCCAAATAACAATGACGGCTGCGACCAAAAAAAAAAAAAATTGGCCGGGCGTTGTGGCGGGTGCCTGTAGTCCCAGCTACTTGGGAGGCAGAGGCAGGAGACTCGCTTGAGCCCAGGAATAGGAGGTTGCCGTGAGCTATGATGCCACGGCACTCTGTCCAGGGTGACAGCTTGAGGCTCTGTCTCAAAAAAAAACAGAAAATGGAAGATAGTTATGGGCCTATAGTGTCCTTCGTAGCTTAGCAAAATAGGCCACATAGGTATCACTTAACGAAAATTTAACAACAGAGATGCAATATTGTCACAGGACTTAGCATGTGATAAGGACACAATATATATCTCCTAAATGAATAAAGTAGATTTCTCAAATGTAATAATTTATACAGAAAAGAATGAAAATTGTACATATTATTTTAACTTTGAAACTGTGACATTATCAGATTCCCCTCAGTGGTATCTTATCTAGCTTGCCCTGGTTAACCTTAAAGTAACCAAAAATTTAGTAGCCAGTTGTTTTCTATTTGGCAGATTGGTGATGGCAGTAGCAGTGGCGGTGGGTAGTTTGAAGGATAGGAGACGAATAATATATATTTTTATTTATTTATTTATTTTTGTAGAGACAGAGTCTCATTTTATCACCCTCGATAGAGTGCCGTGGCATCACACAGCTCACAGCAACCTCCAACTCCTGGGCTCAGGGAAGTCTCTTGCCTTAGCCTCCTGAGTAGCTGGGACTACAGGTGCCCGCAACAACGCCCGGCTATTTTTCTGTTTTCTTACAGTTCAACCGAGGCTGGATTTGAACCCGCCACCTTCAGTATATGGGGCTGGTGCCCTTACTCAGTGAGCTGCAGGCACCGCCCAGGAGATGAATAATTTAGTCAAAGTCCAGACTAGTATCTTCTGAAGGATGGAAAGGAAGGTTTCTGCCCCTATAGGGATGGTATAATTAGTATCATGACAAGCAACTGTGGGCCCCATGTGGTCTTTTGAACCATAAGAAGTCCAGAGTGCACTTGGTGACAGTAAGATTGTTTATTCATTCACTAAGTGGGTTATATGGTTGACTTTTTCTGGAGAGCTTTAAAAACAGTGGATTATTTTATGTCTGAAAGAGACTTGAATGTGTGCCTCCCTTCTTCCCATTCATGTACTTTTTTTGGTAATACCTGTTTTGTCATTTTATCTTAGAGGTCTTTTTTGTTTATTTAGATTATTTATTTTTTGAAACAGTTTCACTATGTTGCCCTCAGTAGAGTGCCGTGGCATCACACAGCTCTCAGCAACCTCCAACTCTTGGGCTTAAATGATTCTCTTGCCTCAGCCTCCCCCCAAGTAGCTGGGACTACAGGCACCCGCCACAACGCCTGACTATTTTCTGTTGCAGCTGTCGTTTTTAACTGGCTTGGGCAGGGTTTGAACCCACGACCCTCCTTGTATGTGGCTGGCTCTGTAACCACTGTGTTACAGGCGCCAAGCCTATTTAGATTATTAAGTTAGACATTTTTGTACTTACTACATAATAAATTAGCCTAGTAAATTTTGACCTTTTACTTTGTCATTGGTTGTATTTAAATGCCTATATTGACCAACAAGACTATTTCTTAAACTTTTATATATCTTCTCTTTGTCTCTTAAGTTTTGCTCAGGACCTTTGTATCTATGACAGTTAAGAGCCTGGCACACAGTTTAAACTCATTAAATGTTCAGTGAATGAAATGACAGCTCTCCTTTCTTTCTGTCTAACAGGTAGACAATTTGTGATCTTTTCTTTTGAGATGAAACAGATTTTGCATTTACTAACCTGGTTCGTATTCTTTTCTCTGATTTTATAGCATATATAAAAGAGAAAAAAATTGAGTTTAGCGTTGAACCCACTCTCATTCTCTTTTAAAGGGAACATTGGGGGGAAAGTCCTCTGTCAAAGGTGGACACACTTAACTAACATTCTCAAAATATACCATTGTTTTGTTTAGTTTTTCTTGCTGTCTTCTATCCACTGCCATGTTCCATTTCCCCAGATGATAAATTCTGACAAACTGCTTATCACATTGCCAGTAAAACATCTTGGGATAATGACTTGCCTGTAATACCTAGTTCAATGGATATATTGTTGTGGGCTAGGTATTGAAGTGTGGTGGGATATAAGTTCAAGGAGCTCACAGTTTGTCATAGAAAACAGACACATGGAAATATTTTCAATCTCGATACCATTTTTACATAATATAGGAGAACCTACTAGGCAGACCTTTAAGGAGATGATGCCATAGTTTAGTTCTCTTCAGGACCATAGAAGTACAGCGTACAGAGAGAGATGTTTTATGGAGAGTGAACAAACAGAAGATTCATACAAATATGAATTTCCCAAATCAAAAAATCTCTTGCTCCCCCCTTTTAGAAAAAGTTTGATTATTATTTTTTAAATTGATGAAGTAATACATTAAAAAGTAGAACCTTTTCTACCCTCAACCTCTTGGATGAATTCTTACATATTCTTCAGAAACTGTCTATATTATTATAAAAATATATTCTTTTTTATTTTTATTTATTTTATTTTATTCTTTTGTAGAGACAGAGTCTCACTTTATCACCCTTGGTAGAGTGCCGTGGTGTCACACAGCTCACAGCAACCTCCAACTCCTGGGCCTAGGTGATTCTCTTGCCTCAGCCTCCTGAGTAGCTGGGACTACAGGCGCCACCACAAAGCCTGGCTATTTGTTTGTTTTGCAGTTTGGCTGGGGCCGGGTTTGAACCCATCATCCTCATTATATGGGGCCAGCACCCTACCAACTGAGCCACAAGTGCCACCCCGATATACTCTTTTTTTTAAAAAGGTGGAACCATGTCACATATATTTTGCTGCACTTTATTGTGTGCTCAGTTTTACATTTGATTTTGCTTTTTTCTCTTTCCCACATAGTAATGTATCTTGGAGATCTTTGATGAGAAGCTTTTGAAAGAGGGTTTACATAAAGGAGTAATATAGTCAGTACCATATTTTAGGAAGTCATCAAATGGCCATGTGAAAGATGATTTTGAGCAAGGAAGACTAGAAGAAAGGAAATGTGCTCAGGAATACAGTAAATGTTAGAAATCGAGGTGTAGCCCCTGTAACAGAACTAGCTCATCAGCCTGAAAGGAGTAGGAAAGCCCTTGACCCTTTGTACTCATGAACTGGCTCACAGTGGAGGTGATGCTATCTCCCCAGAGAGTATGTGGAAGTGTATAGTGGTTGTGGGAGTAGCTGTGAGGGGGTTCTGCTAGCATTTGATGGAAAATAAACTATAAAGTTGTAGTTTTCAGACCAGATTCAGCCCTGTCAACATTTTTTGTATGGTCTACACGTTGTTTTTAGAAATTCAGAAATTTTGAGTATGTTTCCCAGCACTTAAAAATATATTTCCCGTAAAAACTTAGATTTATCACTTCTTTTGAAAAATCTGATCTTTAATCAATAAAATTGGATTGCGTTGCCTACCTCCCTTGTAGGCATTTGAGCTTTTGTTCCTTGCAATAATGAGTAACAAGAGGGACAAACGTGAGACACTTTTCAGACTGAAGAATGAAAGTGAAAATAAAGAGAAGGAAGGTAGCTATAGGACTTTCTCCTACATAAAATCTGAGAATTATGTAAGATTTTTTTGTGAAACGATATCAACAAACAAATCATTCTGTTTGCTTTTCTGTTTTTTCTTGACTCTTTCACTTGGAGTTTACTTTTAAAATCAAATACGTATCAATATATATGTATGTGTATCATGCATTTATATGTTTTTTTGTCTGTGTATATCTTTTTCATTCCATCTTTTTTCTTGAACAGTTCATTCCTAAAGCTATTAGATAAGGCTAAGCAAGGTAGTCGTCCATGCCAGGTTGGGGGGGCTGTAGAAGCACAAAGCAGGATACTGGAGCCTGACTAGGTTGGGAGGGTATGGGGTGGTGAAGACCACCAGGGTAGAGTTTCAGAGCCCAAGCAGTGGAGAAGTGTGCCCCTGCAGAGGGGTGACTGGTCTGGGACGTCATAGTATAGGTGGGGTGAAGAGAGTCTACGTAGGAGGGATAGGACTTGAAGGAACCAGGGCGCTTTGAAGAAATAGCTGATTCCAGGGCTGGGGTAGGGAACTAATGAGATGAATATGGGACTTCTTATTGTGCCATAAAGTAAGAAAGTGCTCAAAGAATGATGGGAGCGTGTCCAAAAGATAATAAGGATGGTAATAGATTATAATCATTGTATGAAAATAGGAAACCACAGGAAATAAATAAATGAATACATTGAAAGGTTGATGAAGAACAGGATATTTACATAGTTCCAGAGTACGTTCCTACAAAGTACTCATTGACTATGAAAAAGAGTCTTTGTGGTGAAGTTTGGTAGATAGCACCTTAATCAAGTGATCAAGCATTCAAGTTAACATTACCAGTAATGAAATCAAAATCATGTGTCACCTGGGAGGATGCCATAAGAAGAACATATCTGTGATATTCTAAGCCAAACATGTATGCCCTGAATCAGAAACACTGGAGGAACCAATACTGAGGGACATTCTCATACAGAACAACTGCCCTGTAAATCTTCAAAGTGTCAAAGTCATAAGAGCCAAGGAAAGACCCCATCCTTTCTAGATTGAAGGCAACTAAAGAAATGTGGCTGCTAAACACAGCACATGATTTTCAACTGGATGGTACTGTGACAAATTGCAAAAGTTGAATGGAGTCTGAGGATGAAATGTTAGTAATGTTCAGCACTAATTTCCTGCTTTGATGATTGTATTGTATCAAGGAAAACAGCCTTCCTTGGGAAGGGGTAACATGCTGCAAGCAACTTAACTCTTCAGTGCTGCCAGAGTTTTAAAAGTTTTTTGTACTGTACTCACAACTTTTCTACAAGTTGAGATATTTTCAAAATAAAGCAAATCTTTAAAAATATAGGAAAGGCTTTATGAATGGAGTCTGAGGATAAAATGTTAGTAATGTTCAGCACTAATTCCTTGCTTTGATGATTGTCTTTAAAAATATAGGAAAGGCTTTATGCACACACAGAAAAAGTGGCTTGGGGTATTTTGCCATAGCATATATTTTTGTTTTAGCTTTACTTTCATTAATGTTCAAATTAGCATTATTGTTCAATTACATGATCACTACTAGATAAAGTAAATAATATAGAAGTAGTAGATTGTTTTTTTGTGTGTGTGTGTGTGGAGACAGAGTCTCAGTCTATCAGCCTCGGTAGAGTGCTGTGGAGTCACAGCTCACAGCAACCTCCAGCTCTTGGCCTTAAGTGATTCTCTTGCCTCAGCCTCCCAAGTAGCTGGGACTACAGCCGCTTGCCATAGCGCCCGGCTAATTTTTGATGCAGTTCAGCCGGGGCCAGGTTTGAACCCGCAGCCCTCGGTATATGGGGTGGGCGCCCTACTCACTGAGTCACAGGTGCCACCCTTTTTTTTTTTGAGACAGAGCCTCAAGCTGTCACCCTGGATAGAGGGCTGTGACATCACAGCTCACAGCAACCTCCAATTCCTGGGCTCAAGCAAGTCTCCTGTCTCTGCCTCCCAAGTAGCTGGGACTACAGATGCCCGCCACAACGCCCGGCCATTTTTTGGTTGCAGCCATCATTGTTGTTTGGCGGATCTGGGCTGGATTCGAACCTGCCAGCTCAGGTGTACGTGGCTGGCACCTTAGCCCGTTGAGCCACAGGTACCGAGCCAGAAGTAGTAGATTGTTTATTGTAAGATCCCAGATCATAGAAAATATTTAATTGGGAGTTTTGCTAGAAATAATTCACAATAAATTTATAATGTATTGTAATAATCCATGTTAAGCCAACGTGATGATTCATAGTTTTAAGGTTGTAGATATCTTCTTTAAAAAAATTTTAATTTCAGGCTTAGCGCCTGTGGCTCAGCAGGCTAAGGCGCCAGCCATGTACACCTGAGCTGGCGGGTTCGAATCCAGCCCGGTCCCGCCAAACAACAATGATGGCTGCAACCAAAAAATGGCCGGGCGTTGTGGCGGGCGCCTGTAGTCCCAGCTACTTGGGAGGCGGAGGCAACAGACTCGCTTGAACCCAGGAATTGGAGGTTGCTGTGAGCTGTGGTGCCATAGCACTCTATCCAGGGTGACAGCTTGAGGCTCTGTCTCAAAAAAAAATTTTTTTTTAAATTTCAGGTTAATTTGAGGGTACAATGATTAAGTTGTATTGTTTGTGTTTGTTAGGTAAAGTTCAGGTTGTATGGAGCCCTTACCCAGGGGGTGTGCTGTATATACCCTTACGTGGTGCACGTTAGGGGAGAGCTTACCAGATATTTTATATTTATTAGTACATACTCTCTGAAAACAAAGTTGGAATATTTGAAATTGTAAAATAAACTTAGAACTTCGTAAGAATGGAAACAGTAATTTTTCTATAAATAAGATTTTATCAGTAGTTTTTGAAAATGATTGGGGAGCTAAATTTATTTGTTTTATATGAGTTAAAAGTAAAGTTTTTGGTTTCATCTTATCCTGGGTAAAGTCTGGCTGCTGCTATGTACATTTTTCATATTAAAAAAGATAGTTAATCTATAAGTGAATGAGCGAATAGGAAGATACTATGCAATATATGTTTTAATATAATAAAAACTAAAATATAAAAATAATATCTATTTGTGTAGACATTAAGATATCTTAGGTATAGATATTGAGCTGCAAGGTATGGAGCTTTAAAAAATAGTAATAATTTCATAACAGTAGCCTGAGTATCAAATTCCACATGAAATAAGGAGAGGAAGAAGAAAAGAAAATTTTGGTCTTAACTGATTAGGAAGCAGTATAGGTTAAAGAATATTGTAAAAATCAATTAGAATAAGAGACAAAAAAAATAAAAAAATTTAAACTAGAAAGTATTTAATAACAGTCAAATATAGCTTAACAATAGCAAGATAATTCCAGTTTTGCATGTGTGTTTGTGTATATGACAAATGGAGTTCCATACAGAAAAAGACTGAAAGGAAAGTAAGATTGAGGCTGGCGCCTGTGGCTCAGCGGGCTAAGGCGCCAGCCACGTACACCTGAGCTGGCGGGCTCGAATCCAGCCTGGGCCCGCCAAACAACAATGATGGCTGCAACCAAAAAAAAGTGGCCAGGCATTGTGGTGGACGCCTGTGGTCCCAGCTACTTGGGAGGCGGAGGCAAGAGACTCGTTTGAGCCCAGGAATTGGAGGTTGCTGTGAGCTGTGATGCCACGGCACTCTATCCAGGGGTGCCAGCTTGAGGCTCTGTCTCAAAAAAAAAAGAAAGTAAGATTGAGTGCTTTCCTCTAGGAGGTGAAATTATGTATGCACATGCATGGTATTCTCCTTTAAACTTTCTGTATTTAAAGAAATTATGTATGCACAGGCATGATATATATATATACACATATACATGCACAACTCTCAACCAACAAATGTTCTTGAAAAATTGAGATGTAATATATTCTATTCTAGAATGTTTTGCAGCTTTTTCAGTGGAAAAAATCTGTTTATTTCTAGGCTCATTGGTGGGCTGTATTACTTATGGGAATTGCCCTCATCATGTTAATGGCTGGATTTATTAAGATATGCAGTGTTCATACTCCAAGTAGTAATCCAAAGTTGCCTCCTCCTAAACCACTTCCAGGTAAGAGTATTTGAGCAAGGTATACATTTATATAATGCAGAACTGTTTAAGAGGTAAAATTGAATAATAAATGACTTTTTACTGACAAATTTTATAGCATTTTCCCCTTGAGAATTGGGTTACTAAGTCAATGATTTAGTTGATGTTTGTGCTTTTTTAATAGTACAATCTAGCCAGTGACTGCCAATTTAATACTAATGTATCTTGAGTGTCTAAAAATATTTAGAACTATAAATTTTTATTTTTGCTTGATACATATTTCTTACTTCTGTTTCATATTCTAATATACTGCCTTGTTTTTATTATGGTAGTTAAGCTACTTTTAAACTATAAGTCTTTCTATGCTAATTTCTTTCTTTTATTTTTTTTCTTTTCTTTTTTTTTAAAAGAGCCCACTATGTTGCCTGAGCTGGCCTTGAGCTCCCTTGAGCTCCTGGACACAAGTGATCCTCCTCACTCAGCCTCCCAAGTAGCTGCCACTACAGGCATATTGTGCCTAGTTTTCTTAATTGTTCTTAATGTTTGCGTTCTTGCAAAATTTTCTGGAACATAAACTTATTTTCCCCAGGGTGAAATGCTAATGGGGAAATGCAGATCCCAGGCTGTGAGAAGGTATTACAGTAGAGGATCTAGTG
This sequence comes from Arctocebus calabarensis, assembly GCA_963573935.1. Classification (NCBI taxonomy): domain Eukaryota; kingdom Metazoa; phylum Chordata; class Mammalia; order Primates; family Lorisidae; genus Arctocebus; species Arctocebus calabarensis. Next base: position 26,612 of record CAUYON010120163.1, read on the forward strand.
ATCAGCTGTGCACAGTCAAGTATTTGCCATCCCTGAAAACAACTCTGCTGCTCTGCGCTCCACATTTTACCTCTCAGGGTGACGCAGCATTAGGGGACCTCTTTAGATTAGCTATGGGCATTTGGAGGAGAAAAGGTAGAAGTAACTGCTCCAGATAATTTAGTCTGTGTCTGTTTGTTCCTTCTCCTCTCCAAGGAATTTGTGCTTTTTATGCTGCCCTCAGGACTCTTTTTCTCTACGGACATTTTTGGGGCAGACCTTGTCCCATGGCAGTGGCTGGACGAGAGCCAGAGCTAACTGGAGCCATTTCCCTGTTCTACCTTTTGCCCAGGCCAGTTCTCTACTCCACAGAAAGTAGTTCAAAACTAGATTTCTTATCATTTTCTCTATTTTCCCTCACCTGCATTTACCTGTCTCGGAGCAAGAAAGTCCAGCAGTCATGCTAGGACAGTATCTTAGGGCAAATCAGAGGAAATTTGATTTTGATATCATTACTTTACTTAAATTCACAATGTCATCTTGCAATCTGGAACTTACATTAGTATTTAAGGGATTTCCACATGATACATGACACTATTTCAATAATGTTACAGATTATGGTCTCTTTCAATGAAACAATTATTTTATTTGTGTGGTTTCATTTTAAGTAAATAGCACTTTTAACAACTTTAAAAAAACACTGTCAATTTGCTGAACCCTCACAAAAAGTGCTAAGCACTGTTAAGGGAATTTTATAGTTTTCACAAGAGACTGTATGTATGAGTTGTTTATCATTGTTTTACAGTCTAGGCATCTGAGTTTCAGAGAACTTAAGATATTTGCTTACAGACACTTAATTTAAGCAGCACCTGTGGCTCAAAGGAGTAGGGTGCTGGCTCCATATGCCAGAGGTGGTGGGTTCAAACCCAGCCCCAGCCAAAAACTGCAAAAAAAAGACACTTAGTAATTTCCTCATGGATAGAATCTATAAAATTAGTCTAGATTAATCTGTCTGATACTTGTGGCTATTGAGCACTGAAATGTGGGTAGTCTCAATTGAGATGTGCTATCAAGTATATGAAATACATACCAACCTCTGAAGACTTAGTATAAAACAATGAAATATTTCATCAATAATTTTTTGTATTATATTTTGAAATTATATGAAATGAAATAATTTGGCTGCATTGTGTTAAATAAAAGAAAAATTTTGTGATTTCTCCTCTCTTTTACTTTTTTTATTATGACTACTAGAAAATTTAGAATTATATAGGCGACTCATATTACTATATTGGACAGTACTGAGCTAGAACCTTCTTTGTCAAAATAGCAGCTTTATTTTTAAAGATTAAATAGCACACAATAAATCTGTTTTTCTTTTATTGTGACTCACAGGCACTTTAAAGAGGAGAAGACCTCCACAGCCCATTCAGCAGCCCCAGCGTCAGAGGCCCCGAGAGAGTTACCAAATGGGACACATGAGACGTTAACTGCAGCTTTTGCCTTGGTTCTTCCTAGTGCCTACAATGGGAAAACTTCACTCCAAAGAGAAAACTATTAAATCGTCATCTCCAGACTAAACCCTCATACGTAACAGTTGAAGAAAAAAAAATGGCAAGAGATTATGTCCTCAGACCAGGTGGAATGACTTAAATTTTAAAGCCTGAAAATTCCAATTTGGGGGTGGGAGGTGGAAAAGGAACCCAATTTTCTTATGGACAGATATTTTTAACCTAATGGCACAAAGTCTTAGAATATTATTATGTGCCCCTTGTTCCCTGTTCTTCGTTGCTGCATTTTCTTCACTTGCAGGCAAACTTGGCTCTCGATAAACTTTTATCACAAATTGAAATATATATATATTTTTTTCAACTGCCGATGAAGGCTAGGAGGCTTGACCACCTCAACATTGGAGACATCACTTGCCAATGTACATACCTTGTTATATGCAGACATGTATTTCTTACGTACACTGTACTTCTGTGTGCAATTGTAAACAGAAATTGCAATATGGATGTTTCTTTGTATTATAAAATTTTTCCGCTCTTAATGAAAAATTACTGTTTAATTGACATACTCAGGATAACAGAGAATGGTGGTATTCAGTGGTCCAGGATTCTGTAATGCTTTACACAGGCAGTTTTGAAATGAAAATCAATTTACCTTTTTCTTATGATGGAGTTGAGTCTAATACATTTTTTCTTTATCAAATGGCTGCTATGAGCACGAGTGACTATGCTGAAGAACACAGTTAAGTGTTATACAAACTGGACATTAGCAGCATACTACTTCAGAGTTCTTTATGTAAATGTCTGATTTCTGCTTATGTATTTTAAATTTTGTAATTCAATTCCATTTTTGAATTGATAGATGAAATTTTATTCATGCTTTGGTAGATAATTATGTCAAAGAAATTATTCTGTTTGTAGCCTACTTATTTTGTTTTCCATATATCTAAAGTATACTAATTATGTTATTTGTCTGATATGGAAAAGAAAAACTGTGTCTTTATCAAAATGTTTGAAGTTTTTTCATCGTATCATCACTGATCATTGGTAACCACTAAAGATGAGTAATTTGCTCAACTAGTAGTTAAAATTGTAGGTAGACTTTGTGACTTTTTTTCCCTAAAATGTTTTAATAACAGTGAAGGTGAAACAGCACAATGTCCCATTCCAAATTTATTTTTAAAATAGATGTAAATAATTGGCATTTTAAAGAAAGAGAAAGCAAAAGCATTTAATGTATTAACAGGCTCATTGCTATGCAGGAAATGGAAGGGGCATTACAAAAAAAAAATTTTAAGCTTGTGACATATTTATTGCTTCTGTTTTCCAGTTACATTGCTTAAATTAGAAGTAAATAGCTATGATTTTCCTGACTTCTCAAATTTAGGGAAAGTTGAAAGATTTCTGTGTTTTGGCTTTTTTTTTTCCTTTTTTTTTTAAGAGTATAAGGTTTACACAATCATTCTCATAATGTGACGCAAGCCAGCAAGGCCAAAAATGCTAGAGAAAACAATGGGATCTCTTCCTTGTAAACTTGTACAGTATGTGGTGACTTTTTTCAAAATACAGCTTTTTGTACATGATTTAGAGACAAATTTTGTACATGAAATCCCAGATAGACTATAAATAATTCTAAACAAGCAAGTAGGTAGATACGTATGTAATTGCTTTTAAATCATCTAAATGCCTTTGTTTTTGGACTGTGCAAAGGTTGGAAGTGGGTTTGCATTTCTAAAATGGTGACTTTTATTCTGCAAGAGTTCTTAGTAACTTCTTGAGTGTGGTAGACTTTGGAACATGTAAATTTTTTGCTTGTAATGTTATCCTGTGGTAGGGTTTTGGCAGGTACACACACTGCCCTATTTTATTTTGAGTCTAAGTTAAGTGTTTTCTGAAAAGAGATATGTGCACTGAACTCTTTCCACTGCGAATCAAGGTGTGGTAAAACAAAAGGATCAAGACAAATGAGATCTAATACTACTGTCAGTTTAATGTCCACTGTGTTTTATACAGTATCTTTTTTGTTCACTTTGGAAATTTTTACTAAAAATTGAAAAAAATAAAGTATTGTGCAAAGATGTAAGGTTTTTTGAAACTTGAAATGCATTAATAAATAGACTTGATGAAATCAACTTGAAGGTGCTATAGTCTTTGAACTTTGAGAGCTATCAAAAAAACTTCCCACAAGGCAACTTTTTTTTACTAAATGAAAGAGATTTTTAAGCAGAAAGAAGATTGTCTCTTCCCGCACAAGTATAGATAATCCTTCTTCCTACTTTGGAGTCCATGTAGAACATATCCTGTTAGATACTTCATCTACAGACAACGAACATTTTTAAAACACTCTACTAATCTCAAATGCTTCACATTTTTTGTAATCAATATTCAGTGGTTGGTGGAAGAGATGAGTTGTTTTGGAAACTTACAGACTTATTTGTTTGCATGTTAAGTAACTCATTTATTTTAAAAGGCTGCTTTAATAATAAGTATATATTAAAATTTTGAGCCAACACTTTCCTATTTTGTCAAATTCATAGCAAATAAGGAGAGAATTGACATTTTAGTGTTATCTAGTAAAAGAATTAAAGCTAAGGGTAGGGTCTACATGAAGTAATCTGCCTCAAATTCTTTTCTAGCAAAGTTTAAATGTAAGTAAGTAATACTTGTTAGATGAGTAAATATGCAATTTACTTTGCTAATTTAGGAAAATGTATATTATGTTTAGTCATGAAACCGTCAATGTTAATTCAGGTAATTATAAATGTGCTCTTTTTACTTGTCAGTGAATGCTTAAATTTTGTTTAGGTGGCGATATCCTTCCCTCTTTTTTCCTCTTTGTCTCGTTTTCTTTCTCTTTCCTTTTCAGTTTCCTAAATTCAGGCACAAAATCAGAAATAAAATAAATTTATTAAGCATTATTTGGCTTAGTCAGAAATAAAATCACAAATAAGAAATAAAATAAATTTATTAAGCATTATTGGGCTTAGTGTTCCCCACAGTGTCAGGCAATTTTATGCACTTCAGGGAAGAATTTGTTCAAGCTGAGCAAACTGCTTTATCCTTAAGACCTTGTCTCTATCCCTGTGGTCTAACCTAATGATTATTATTTCTACCAAGATGTGATTGTTATCTTCGGCAGCTGTGAAAGTATAGACACTTGTACTTGAGAAGGCCTTTAATTTTCTCATTAAGTATTTCTAATTGAAGGTATCAGAGCATCAGTAAATTAAATGGACAATTTCCATTTGATTAGCTTTTCCCATTTATTACTGGTTTAGTTTTACCATTATTGTTTCTGTATCAAAACTTGTATCGGTATATTATTAGAATGCAAATTGAGCCCATCTACTTTACATTGCTATATTGTGTATCTTAGATACATACGTATATACACTATTTTCAGTAGAAGTTCATGTATTTTATAATTGATAAGCTATTCAGAGCATCTGTTCTCTCCTATAAAAAGCAATAGGATGCTAGGTAAAAAGGGAGGGTTGGGCCAAATATTGATGAACTTCTGCTCTGTTCCTGAAATCTCCACTAAAATGATAGTGATTGGGGATAATCCAACAAAGACAAGGTGGATTGAAGAGAACAAGAGCAAAATTTTGGAAACTGGGAAGGAGGTTGGGGAAGTAGTGTCTGACGTGGCAGAGCCAGGGAAGTCAAGTCCTTAACTGACAATGGACACAGGGCTAGTTTGCACTGTTAAGATTTGGAGAAATTGTCTTCAAGATTTTTTTTCTAAAAGCATAATCTGTATACTTTTATAACCTACTTACTATATTTAACCATACATTATATTGTTTGATATCATTTTAATGAATGTAGATATTTTATTCTGCGGACATTCTCACTGTTTGGACATTTAGGTTCCAGGTTCATTATTTTAAATAATCCTATGAGGACAATCCTAAGCCTAATAATAAAATTCTAAAATTTTAGAATTTTAGAAATGTTGGGTTAAAGATTTTTTTTTTTTTTAAGACAGAATTTATTCACAGAAAAGAAAGAAAAGAATACAGAAAACATTAAGGCATCTGTTAGAGGGAGAAAATTCTAGTGGGGAGAGAGAAGCTCTCTCCGTTTCTCTCCCAGTCTTTCCCCTTTTCTCCTTTAGGCCTTTAGTCTCAGGGTATATATAGGTGTATGGGTTCCTTGGCCAGGAAACAAATGAATACAGTCCCTTCCACCAGGGGCAAGGTGAATGAATGTATCAATGAATG
>CAUYON010120168.1:0-14189 GCA_963573935.1 Arctocebus calabarensis
TTATATAGTGATCAAGGAAATGCCATGAAGGATATCTGTAACAGTATGATCAAAATATTTCTGAATGTATATGAATCGTGCCCTGTGATTGCACCAATGTACAGAATTATGATTCAATAAAATTATTAAAAAAAAAAAAGAAAGAAAAAAAAAAAAGCAAAGCCATTATGGTCATAAGTCAAATGTGACCATGTTTATGATAACATTTCTGCAACGCCTTAACATTTCCTCTAATTTGCGATTTTTAAGCACTATGGTGAGAGAATTTAGTTCCTGCTATTTTCATGCCCAGCAGCAAAGAAATTAGTGAAAATTGCATTAGAGAATCCCTTTCTGTAATAGCTTAACATGCGGCTTTTCTCCTCCAATTCGATACAGCTTAGCAAAGTTTTTATAGGGAAGAGTGGACAGTACCTTTGATTTGGACCCCTAATGTTCAAAGTAATTTAATAGCAGGCACTTTTCCGGGAAAACCTGAATTTCCCACAAATCCAAATCCAATTACCCGTGCAGGCTCTAATAACTAGTTACATGAGTATTTTACTCTTTTTTTCTTTTCCTGGTACCTGGGCTTGGGGCAGCAAATTTATGTGTCTTATAAGCAACTTTCAGATTTCATTTTTTGACTATAAAAGATGCCTTAAAGATATAATAACAAAGGCAAATGAAATATTAAAATGTAAGCCATTCCTTTCTCTAAGGACTTAGCAACTCCATGCAAAGAGATGAGAAGGAAACACAGTTTGGCCAATGGAGACCCGGAGGGGTCAGACCCACCCAGAGTGGATGGAGTGCAGGTGGTGAGAAATGCACTGGCCTCCAGGAAGCAGCATAAGGAGACTGAATGGGAAAGAGGAGGGTTACAGTTGTTTTCCCCTTTGGAGCTGGGGTCTTGCAAGGCACTGCATCTTACAGGGTAGGCATTCTGTCACAGTTCATTAGAATATGTGAAGGGAAGTAACGCTCACAGAACTTGGATTTGACAACCATCATCCTTTGCTTTATTTTGAAAGGAGCATGCAATAGTTAAGGACAATGGATAATTAAGTATTTCCTACTCTCGATGAAAACAACTGATTAAGTTGGGAAAGTGCCACCAGGTGGAGCATAGGTTGTTTTCTCCAAGATAAGGAGGATTGTCATGGAGCTCACAGGACAGAACAACCACTATCATGATGTTGGTAAGTTGAGCAAAGCCGGATGTTCAGGAACATCTACACAAAAATGGCCCCAAAAATGCGAGAGATTTTCAAACTCCATAGAAAATAGAGAAATGAAATTTTAAAAAATGAGATGCTATTTGTTTCTCCTAGCCCAAGATTAATAAGAGCAATGCCACTGAGGATCTGGAGAAGGTGTGGTACATCTGTGTGTGTGATTTTAGAAATGTGTATAGAAATGGACATAGCCTTTGACCTAACAGCTCCACAAAGATTGTCTGCAATGGCAAATACCAAAGCATAGAGGACTTTAAATAAATTAATGAATCTGGTTACAATGAGACAAAAACACACTTAAAAATGAGGTTGAAGTGCATTCTCTGGCACAGAAGGATGTTCACAATATTCCCATGTGAAAAAAACAGGTTATAAAACAGTACATACTATACTTACTGTATCCATATACCCACATATATAAACACATGTATATATCCTACACTTATTATATACATACATACGTATGTACATACATATATATATATATACATGTACAAAGTATATGGTATGGAGATAGCAATAGTATAAATAGCCTATATTTCTATGTAGTATAACACATATGTGTGTGCAGGACGTGCATGTACTAGATACACATGTACTCTTCACATGCTAATTGGCTTCCTTGTGTTTGCTTAAGACAATCATTAACCATTTTTTAAAAAAATAAATCTTTGTTCCCACCCAACTTAGACCTTGCCAGTAACATTTTCCATAAGGAAAGAAGCTTATTATGATGCTTTGAAGTCTTCAGTTTTGAAGAAATAATCCTAAATCTCTTTTATTTGGTAGTTATATTTAAAACTAACACACGTTAATGACATTACTTAACATAGACATAAATTACCTCTCCTTTTATTAGGTAAAAATAGGACAAGTCATTTGCACAGGAAGGATAAAATACAAAGACAACAAACTAAATTTTATTTTTATAGATTTAGAAATTTATATTTATAGGGCAGAAAAATTATAAAAGACATAGACTTCTTATTTTTGACTCTGAGATTGTGGTGAATGACCACATTGTTTTTTCACTCAGTAAGTGTTCAACAAATATAATATAAGCTCTAAAAGTTTACCACCCAAGGGACTGTCAACAAACAGTCAACACATGGAGGTGGTCAACATAGGGACCTAACTCAGGCCTTAGTACATACAGTGTGTGTCTGGTCTATGGAAATGAGGTCAACTTAAGGAGGAGATCCATGTAGGGAAGTGGTCCTCTGTGAAGCTTTTACTGTATTACTCTATGATGACTGATGCAATAAATGTGTTCCATCATGTATCTATTAAATGCCCAAACAAAAACCCTGGTATTAGTCCTTGCATCCCATTGTGCGACAGATCCAAAGCCTGCAATTTGGATGTTCACTTCTGTTCCATTTGACTTAGGGAGAGATAAAGCCCGCTGAGATGGGAATCCTCTATGCCAGATATTCTTTACCAGGAAGAAGGGCTTCCCTGGGTTGTACCAAGTTGATAAAACCTGGGGTAGACACACACACACACACACACGCTTCAAATTAACTTTAGCCTGCCTAGCACAGTGCAATAATATTTCTAAAGTATCTAAGTATCAAGCCATGAATAGAGGCCGATGTGCTATTCGGCAGCACAGCACAGTAAATATCCAGGTATCGAGTCACCGCTATTCATGTAACAGGCACTGCTTAATATTAGGTATATAATAACAAGCACTCACTTTCTCTGCTCTCAAGGAATGCACAAGTCTAAGAAGGGGAATTAGGAAAGAACAAAAAAAAGCAACACAGGCAGCGAAGTATTATAACAAAACAGGAGGCGCTCAAACTCTACCCACAGGGAAGAGACTCCAAAGGGGAGGTAATGGTTGAGCTGAGATTTAATGGATGAAGGGAAAAAATTTACAAAAAGAACACAGTTTGGACAAAAGGCATTGTAGGCATAACGAACAGCAGGTATTAAGCTAGGAAAGCATGAAAAAGGTAAAGTGGGTGTAGTTGTAAAACACGTGGGTGTTTGTAGTATATGACACATAGGGAGAAGGGGGCAGAAGTTACAGTAGTTGGAATGGCAGGTGGGGCCAGGGCAAGAGGACCTTTATAATGCATTGAGGAGCACAGGCTTTAAAAAACACCTAATGAGGAATTACTGCATATTAAGGGAAATTAGGTGGTATAGCTTTTGTTATAACAAAGAAAAAGTGTGGAACCAGGGCAATAGAGGTAAGAAGTCGGGACACCTTTGTTTATGGCCAAGGGTACTGAGTGGATGGTGGTGGGGAAGGCAGAGAGGAAGCTCCTGAGGTCTCCTTGGATGAGCTGGAGGAGCCTGGGGAGGCTCCCTTCAGAGACATCCAGTGGTCCATCAGAGATACTGAAGCAAAGAAAGGCAGACAGAAATGCAAGTGCATGAGGACTCTGCTTTCTGGTTTCGCCTGGAGGGAGTATATAACATGCAATCCTGTCCTGACAACAAATAAAAAGTTTAACCAACTGTTTGAATCTGTAAGAAAGGGGAGGACACGGGGAAAAGCACTGTTTCCCCAAGTAGGAGACACAGGTGAATACAAGGACTTGTGGCTTACAGAGATACGTATGAAACTTCCCTGGGAACCAGTCATTGGAACTGTACTTGGTGAGTTGCTAAAATCTCCATGTGGACAACTCTGAGAGTTAAAAACGTTAGGAAATAAGTCAAACTCTCCCTTCCCCCAGGATTGTGAGCTTTACCTGGAGGAACTCAACTAGGTTCTCATAGGAAATACTGAAAAAAAAATTCCTTCATGCTATCAGCAGAGACAGGAAAAAGAATATTTGAAATACATCAGAGCATTCTACTAGTCTTCATGAAGTCTGCCCTTAGGAGTAACTAGTTAACCACAGGCTGACCTGCTAGGTATTATCGGAGTCTAAATGAAGTGGTAAAAGGAAATACAAAATTCCAATCAGCTTTACCCTTTCACATGAGAGAAGGAAATATCCAATTCTAACTCACTCTAGCCTTCCTGTCCTACCTACAGGAAGAAGAGGAAAGAAAAAAAGAAAAAGAAAAAAAAACAGAAATACTTGCAATGTTCACAGTCCAGAGACCTACATTCACTAAAAGACTGAGACCTAATCACAGGGTTACAGAATTCTTGCCTCCCTTAGGCAGCACCTGTGGCTCATTGAGTAGGGCACCGGCCCCATATACCGAAGGTGGCGAGTTCAAACCCTGCCTTGGCTGAACTGCAAAACAAAAATAGCCGGGCATTGTGGCGGGTGCCTGTATTCCCAGCTACTCGGGAGGCTGAGGCAAGAGAATTGCCTAAGCCCAGGAGTTGGAGGTTTCTGTGAGCTGTGATGCTATAGCACTCTACTGAGGGCGACAAAGTGAGACTCTGTCTCTACAAAAAAAAAAAAAAAAAAAAAGAATTCTTGCCTCCCACCCACTCCTGACCATATTACTAAAAGCCTATTTACATTTGTTCCATTTACAAGGCACAAAATGTTCAGCTACCAAGAAAATATTATAAAAAATACTAAATGGCAAAAAAAAAAAAATCCCTCAATATGAAGAGACAGAGTAAGCATCAGACCAGATATAGAAGGGGTGTTGGAGTTGTAAGACCAAGACTTTAGAACAACCATGATTAATTGCTAAGAATTTTGATAAATCAAGCAGAGAGCATACAAGAACTTATGGGCATTGTGAGCAAAAAATGGAAATTCTAAGAACCAAAGAGAAATGCCTTTGATGAGCTGACTGATAGATCAGACACAGCTGAAGAAAAAATATCTTTGAACTTGAGATTATATCACTAAAAACTTTAAAAACTTGATCTATAGATTCAACATAATCCCAATCAAAATCTCAGCAAGTTATTTTGTAAATGTTGACAACACAAATATAAAGTTCATATTAAGAGGCAAATAAGCCACAATAAACCACACAATACTGAAGGAAAAGAAGGAAATTAGAGGAGTTACCCTAACTAACTTCAAGAGTTGCTGTGAATGCAAAGCTATAGTAAGCAAGCGAGTGTAGACGCCCAGATCGTGCTGCAACAGTGTAGACACCCACATCGTGCTGCAACACTGGACATCACCTGCAAAATAAATGTCTCCAGACCAGCAGTTCTCAACCTGTGGGTCGTGACCCCTTTTTAACAATGAAAATACACTGTAGCATTAGGAAGGTTGAGAACCACTGCTCTAGATTAAGAGCTCATACTTTTCACAAAAATTAACTTAAAAATGCATTATAGGGGGTTCAACATAAAACTCAAAACTATTAAACTCCTAAAAAGCAATATAAGAGAAAAACCTAGATGGCCTTGGGGGTATGGGGATGACTGTTTAAACACAACACAAAAGGCATAGTCCCTGGAAAGCATAATTGATAATCTGGACTTTGTGGAAATTAAAAATGTCTGCTCTGCACAAGACAACATCCAGGGACTGTGAAGCCACGCCACAGAATGGAAGAAAATATTTGCAAAAGATACATCTGATAAAGAACAGTTGTGCAAAATATGCATACATTTTTTTAAAACTCAATCAGTAAAAAAAGAGCTCAATTAAAAAGTGGCCCAAAGATTTTAACAGGCACCTCACCAAAGAAAATGTACAGATGGCAAGTAAGTATACGAAAAGATGCTCCACATCATATGTCATCAGGGAAATGCAAATTAAAACAAATAGCACTGTTTGCCCATAAGAATGACCAGAATCTGGAACACTGGCTTCACAAAATGCTGGCAAGGATGTTGGGCCACGGGAGCTGCCATTCTCTGCTGGTGGGAATGCAAAAAGATTTGGCCACTCTGGAAGACAGTTTGGCAGTTTCTTAAAAAAGTAAACACACTTTTACCGTATAACCCAGTAATCATGCCCCTGCATATTTACCCAAAGGAGTTGAAAAGTTATGTCCACTAGAAACCTTGCACACGAATGTTTATAGCTGCTGTATTTTTAATTGCAAAGACTTGGAAGCAACAAAGATGTCCTTTAGTAGGTAAATGGATAATTAAACATTGGTACATCCAGGCAATGGAATATTATTCAGCACTAAAAAGAAATGAGCTACCAAACCAGGAAGAGACTTGGAAGAAGTTTAAATGCATATTACTAAGTAAAAGTAATCAATCTAAAAAAGATTACAGAATGTATTGCTCCAAATAGATATGACATTCTGGAAAAGTCAAAACTATGGAGACAGTAAAACCACCAGTGTTTGCCAGGGGTTGGGGATGGGAGATGTAGAAATAACCATACACAGAATATCTTTAGGGCAGTGAAGTAGTCTCTATGATACTATAATGATAAGGTCAAGTCCTTATACCTTTGCCCACCCATAGCATATACCAGAGTGAACCCTGTCATTTGGACAATTATAATGTGTCAATGTAGATTAATCAATGGTAATAAATGTGCTCTTCTTGTGAGGATATTGATAATGGGGCAGGCTAGGCAGCAGAAGGTATACAGAAAATCTCTGCACCTCACTTCCAATTTTGATGTGAACCTAAATCCGCTCTATAAGATAAAATCTGTAAAAAAGAAAAAAAATGTATGGCCTAAAATGGCCTAAAGTTGTGCTATCCAGTTTTGAAGGCACTGATCCCAGCTGACAACCAAACACTTGAAATGTTGCCATTCTGAATTGAGATGTATTGTAAACATGAACTCACAACTGATTTCAAAGACTTCGTTAAGAAAAAAAGTAAAATATCTCATTAATAACTTTTATATTGAAGATACGTTGAAATAATATTTTAGATATGCTAGGTGAAATAAAGTATTATTTAAATTATTTTCCCCTGCTTACAGTTACTTTCGTAACAGAGCTATTAGAAAAGTTAAAATTGCATGTGTCATTACGTATGCCACTTGCAGCATATTTTGCCTGGACAGTGCTGGTCTAATGACTCCACCCTTAACATTACGGTAGGACGTAAGGATTGAAGAGGGGAAGGAAGGGCAATCCAGGCCCGTGTTGGGAGTTGGAGGCTGTTCAGGGATTAGAACAAAACGCAGAGAGTGTAGAAGCACCGAAGACACCATTAAGTATCATTTTGACAGGTCAAGGTGGGGAAAACAGCCTAGCTGCAGCTGACGTGTGAATGATAAACATGTAAAAAGAAGGAAATTGAATTACAGATAATGAAGAATGATTATATCCAATCTTATGTGCAGTAGAAAATAGAGAGAAACTGGAAAGGGGAGTATCATGGTGACACCACTTTCTTAGGAAGAACCATAATCATCGGTTCACATGGGAAAAACATTGAGAGGAAGAGATTGAAGACAAGGCGGCAGAGGGAGCTATGGCTGGCACCTAGCAGTGAAATGAAGTATTTTTAGATGCGGACGATGGTAATAGGAAGATAAAAAGGGAAACCTTAGAAAGATGTCTAAGTAAAAAGGAATGATGTCCATTGCAACTGCAGCATAAATCTTAGCCCATCACTGGAGTGGTCAGGTCAACATCATATCCAAAGCTGAGATGCCAGAGAAGTGAGGTTACACCTTGGGTAAGGTGCAACCAAACATGGGGAAGGTGCTTTATTAGATAAAAACTGCTAACTTACAGCGAGTATCAGGAAATGGCAAAGTCAGGGAAGATAGCTCCATAATTAAGACCAATGGCCGGGAACTGTCTCCCGCAGCTTTCAGTTGCTACAGACATTGGTTTGCCTCAGGTAGATACAAGATAAAACCCACCAGAAGAGATTTCCCATAGGCAAGAAGAGATGTGAACAGCCCAGGGTACTTCTTGACTTTTGTTGATAACTGATGTGTGAAAGAAAAAACTATATCAGATTTTGTTTTATTCCTGTTTCTGTAATTTTAATGAGACCCAAAGTTAAATGGTTTTCCAATCCAAAAGATAACTTTTAATTTGTAAAAGAAATGGAAACATATCTTTTACTTTGGGGGGTAAATATCACTGTACTGCAAAATGATCTTATTCTGGAGTAGAATATGTTAAAAAAAAAAAAATCCATACAACCCATCCTGCAGGTGTCACATTGAATGCCCTCCCATGACCCTCTGTGGGCTCCAAAGTATATTATACTCAAGAATCAAGAGGTGAAAACACCTGAGGAATAAGGGTATTAAAATGACTCCTGTGTCTCTGAGATAGTAATTGCATTAATAACTTTGAATCTTTAAAACAATAGTGATGTTAGCTCTCACGAAGGGTATCAGATTGAGTGCATGGGTGACTAAAATAATCCTACTTTACCTATTTAAACTCTTAATGGAAGACAGAATGTTATGCACCTTCCTCGCTGCCTAAAGCAGAAGATCAAGTCACTTTGTGAAAGAAGTGTGTTGAAGATGCAACAAAAGTCATCAATCTCCTCGGGTAGATACGTTTCATGTTCTGTTGATAGATCCTGAACAGGCAGTAGTAGGACCAAGAGGCTTTAGTGATTGAATCACATCATAGTTTATTTGGAATTTTATCTACCAGGTATGCAGCCTGTTGTACCTTTGTTTAGAGTTTTGGTCAAGAAATTACACACTATAAATAATCTTAATTAAGCAAGAACTCCTATGTTCAACGATGACCATAAAACCATGGAAAGGACTTGTCTGTCCATGAAGTTTTTAACAAAAAGGACAATGAAGGAACAAGGGATCTATATGCCTATTTTCAGCTCTACAGATGATATTCAGGTATTTTTTTCCTTCTGCTTTGACTGAATCCTCCCTTAGACACTGATGCAGGGTAACATTTGGAAGGAGCTGGGTGTACACCTTAGTTTCTCACAGATAAGACATGGAAAATGCTATTTCTCATAGGACGGTTATAAGGATTACGTGAGACAAAAGTTTCTAGTACATGGTAGATTTCCATAACAATTAATAACTCCACTATCACTATTCAAAGGGTACATAAGATTAGCTTTAAAAAGTTATCAACTACATTGAATACATTTAGAGCATTATTTTTGTCCCCTGGCAATTTCCTCAGGAGTTTATGTACTCTTCAAAGTACAGCAGAACCTTCACAGTGGACCACTTGCTTAAGTTGACCTTATTTTCATAGGCCAGGCATGCACCACATGTACTCAATGGAATTGATTCATTCAATTCATTCAAAGGAATGATTCTTTATGTTTACCATCTCTGTATGTTGACCAGTTTGTTACACTCCCTTGGATGGTCAACTCACAGAGGTTCTGCTGTACTCTACAAGTTGGGTAAATCATGGGAACTACTACCAAAAGGGAGTTGGCCCATTTCCAGTAAGTAATGACTACATTTAAAGTCAGTCTTGCCTACTCTATCAAACACAGGTCAAGGCCTAACAACAACCTCAAACGAAATCTAACATCTTGCCCATGATCACCTCCCATAACCCCTGTGACCCTACACTCTGACTCTGCACTGTGACTGGCTTCTTTTAGCATTTCATTCATAACCATGGTGGAATATATGGTTTCTAAAGTCAAGCTGAGTTTGTGGCCCTTACATCACTAAGTATTGGGCATATAGTTTTTTTCTGAGACTCTTGTTACATGAAAAACATGCACTTCATCTATCATTTCCACAAATCTGGGAAAAAAACAAACAAACAAAAAAAACCTGTGTTCACAAGAATCTCTCTCACACCACACAGATCCCCAAAATTTAGAAATTACCTTGAGGAAGGTGAAAACCAGGGGCAAAATGAACCGTGTCCTGTTTTCTTGTACAAGTAGCCAGGGCTCCTTCTGAGAAGTGAGACCCTGCATACTCTCAGGAATGATGTCAGAGGGCCCCCAAACTTAAGATGATTTGACTTATGATTTTTCGACTTTATCATGGTGCAAAAGCTGTACACATTCAGTGAAAACTGTACTTCAAGAAGACATACAACCATTGTCTTTCCATTTGGTATGTTCAATAAATTACATGAGCTATTAAAATCTTCATTATAACGCAGGCTTTACAGGCTTATGTAAGTGTTCTGTGTACATTTGAGGTAAGCTAGTGTGAGTTATAGCGTTCTGAAGGTTAGGTATACAGTTGTCCCCTTTATCCATGGGGAACATGTTCCAAAATACCCAGCAGATGCCTGAACCCATGGAGAGTACTGAAGCCTATATACACTTTTTTCCCTTATGAAGTTGGGAACTTAAGCTTATGCCTTCTCTTCAGCATATCTGAATTGCTAGCATCGCTACTCTTGAGTTTTGGGGGCCTATCATGAAGTAATGTAAGGTGTACTTGAGCACAAGTCCTACAATACCTAGACCTGGTAACCGAAACAGCCAACACGTGACTAATGGGGAGGTAGCATAGACAGCGTAGATATGCTGGACAAAGCAAGGACCCATATCCCAGGGAAGGGAGTGGAGCTGCGCAGGACTGCATCAGGCTACTCAGAGCGGTGTGGAATTGATTTATTTATTGAATTAAGTTTTTTGAGACAGAGTCTCCTTTTATTGCCCCCAGTAGAGTATCATGGTGTCATAGCTTATACTCTAGGGCTCAATAGATCCTCTTACCTCATCCTCAATGTAGCTGCGACTACATGCACTCTCCACAATGCCCAGATATACATATATATATATTTTTTTAAATATAGGGTCTCGCTCTTGTTCAGGCTGGCTTTAAACTCATGAGCTCAAGCAATCCACCCACCTCCGCCTCTCAAAGTGCTGGGAGCCACCACACCTAGCCTAACGGTGTAGAATTTAAAACATATAAATTGTTTATTTCTGGAATTTCCCATTAAATATTTCCAAAGGGCAGTTGATGGGGGTAACTGAAACCACAAAAAGCAGACCCAAAGATAAGGGGGCTCCTGTATTAAACACATTTCAACTTATGATATTTTCAACTTATGATCGATTTATTGGGAAGGAACTCATTGTAAGCCAAGGAGCACATATGTACTTAGTTAGTTTGTAATTTGTTTTTTCTTTCAACAGAAATTCTTTCTTTTAAATGTACATTTTAATTTTCTAAGTCCATCTCTGGAAATAAATGTTAATCCTACAGTAATGCAGGGGAGGGGGGGCAACCTGAGGATTATGCTCGAAAGATGTCAAGAGAGTCGGCAGCTCTGTTTTAACTTTGGTTACTCCATATGATAAAATATGCCAAGCCAATAAATAACAGAGAAGACAATTAAAATATTCGAGTGGGTTAGCTGCAAAATTGTTGAATAGTTAAAGTAGCCTCGGTTGTTTGATTTCAGCTCCCATCCAAAATAGGTCCAAACTAAAAGAGAGGAATTACCATTCCTATAATTTCTTCCATGAACCTCTATTTTAAAGCTGTAGGGGGAAAAGGCAAAATTTTGATTTTTCTTTTCTGCCAAGGATCACTACAGTCATTTTACAGAGAAGCATGATGAGCCCTCCTCAATACTTCTATGACATTGCCAACCCCATTCTGTGAGACTACTGGGCTGCCTGTCCAAAGGTCTCTCTGGGGGAGCATGTGGAACTGTTCTGCCAATGAGCCTTGAAACCCATCTGCGTCTCAGGGGCGTTCATTCTAAAAATTCCAAGGTGATTTTTTAAGGCTTGTTTACGAGGGTCTACTCAAATCTTCACTTATTTCAGGAATTATAGGTGACTCAACACATGAGAAAGGATAATGCCTCAGTCTTTACTGAATATCTGCTGTATATACGTATTCCAGAATTACATCAGATACAATAAACAATTCTCATGTAACCTCTAGATGGCACATTCTCATTTGGAGGAACTGAGGCCTGGGAAGTACATACAATGTCTCTGAGGGAGAGGTGGGGTTTGAACAGAGGGTCTTTTCATCTATGTAGAAAACAGACAGTGGGGAGAAAAGACTACAGTTAGGTCGGTACTTAAGTACTAGAATATGATTCTTCTGGCTTCTTACTTGTTCATTGACTATGCCCTGAAATATATGTACTTAACATCAGGTGGTTTACCTCTTCAACTATCTTTAAAAAACAGCCACATCAAATTCCGACACATTTTTGCAGGCAACAAGCATGCAGAAACTCATCAGAATTTCTCTTCTCATCACAAGATTCCTGATTAAATTTGTAAACAAAACCCACTTTGATCAAACAAGTATGTCATCCCATACAGATTTCTTTTAAGTAATTTTTCTAAATATCTTTGAGAAGATGGTTTTAAGAGATGAAGCATAATTAGTATAATTGCCATTCTGCAAGTAACAGTCAGTCATTGTATTTACTTTGAAGGAAATGAAAAGACATTTTAGAGATGAAGGAAAGATACCGACAATACTATTAGAAATACTTTCTTTTCCTTATTGTATGTCCTTTACCTAACTTCAACTTGCATCAAACAGCCAGACTGGAGTAAACACTTTGCTCACAGTGATAGCCACCAAATTTCCCATTTTCTTTTTCTTTCTTTCTTTATTTTTTATTGAGACAGAGTCTCACTTTGTGGCCCTCAATAGAGAACTGTGGTGTCATAGCTCACAGCAACCTCCAAATTAGGTTTCAGTGATTCTCTTGCCTCAGCCTCCCAAGTAGCTGGGACTACAGGCACCTGACAGAACGTCTGGCTTTATTTTAGTAGAGACAGGGTCTCACTCTGGTTCTTGCTGGTCTCAAACCTGAGCTCAGAGCAATCCACCTGCCTCGGCCTCCCAGGGTGCTAGGACTACAAGCGTGAGACACCATGCCTGCCCCAAATTTCCCATTTTCTATTCTGGAGTTTAACCACTTACCCCTCTCAGATTAATACATCTGTTAATTTCCTGCAGAAATTAGGAAAAAGTCTTCTAGTCATTGGCTGAGAAAATCCATAGGATTTTTCCTTAGGCCTGGGATAAGAAGGACTTGTTAAGGAAAATCCTGAGCAAAAAATCTAAGAGCTCCCACCAATTTCATCACCACCCATTTTCTCAAATGCATATTTCATTTTTAAACTTTTTTTCCCAGGTCCTTAGTCACTTAATAGTTTTCAAGACCTAGGAAAAAAGTGTTAAGTATCTATCTCTAAGAGGTTTGATTTGCTCAAATGATATACATTTGCAGTTAATAAACTCCTTAATCTAAATGGGCAATAATGGGATTTGTTAATAGTAACATAACATGTACTGACTATCCTCTGTGTAGAGCATTATTTTAAGTGATTAACACATAATTAATTATCTCATTAATCCTCACACAACCCAATCAGATAAATGCTGTTATTATCCACAACATATATGAAACGAAAGCACAGAGAATTTAAGTCACTCCCTTAGGTGAAACCAGCATTCAAACACAAGCAGTTTGGCTCAGGCACTTTTGTTATCAATACTACAAGATATTGATTGCTGGTACATAAATATTGTTTTGTCAATAAAACACTTTTGAAATTGGAGCTACACCTACCTAAATTGAGTTGAAGAGTCACAGATCTTTATAAATCACTTAGAGAATAATATGTAGATAACTTGTTGGAGAGGAAAATATTGGTGATTATCTCTACGTGGTAGGATTATGATAGATCTCTATTATTTTTATTTGTATCTACATGTATTATTTATATTTATCCATATTTTCTATTTCTTTCCACCATGAATACATACTGCTTTTGTAATGAAAACAGTCTTTAGAAAGCAAACAAACAAACAAAAAAAGGAAATAATTCTTGTCAGAGCCTCCTCATAGGAGAGCCAGCTAGGAGATGCGTTACCACGAAACCTCGACTCTCTTCTAATTGGAAATCCCCCCTGTCTACTATTTCAATAAGATCACTCATTTGAACAGCATTTTAGAGCTTACAGAAAGTTTGCTAGTGTTCTCTAAGCATTGTCTATCAGCACCTGTGGTACGGAGAAGAGAGGACGGCCAACAGCAGTTGCTCATACAGAGGACACTGCAAAAGGTGGGAAAGCCTGATCAAACCTTTCAAGCAAGAAGAGAATGGACATCGGCTTTTAATCTCCTAAAACAAAATAACTTTCAACCCAGGATCTTGTATCCAGCTAAACTGAGTTTCATTTATGATGGCGAAATTAAATACTTTAATGACATCCACATGTTGAAGAAATTTGC
>CAUYON010120171.1:0-11680 GCA_963573935.1 Arctocebus calabarensis
ATTCTCTTGCCTCAGCCTCCTAAGTAGCTGGGACTACAGGTGCTCACCATAACATCCAGCTATTTTTTTTTTTTTTTTTTGGAGACAGAGCCTCAAGCTGTTACCCTGAATAGAGTGCTGTGGCATCACAGCTCACAGCAACCTCCAATTCCTGGGCTCAAGCGAGTCTCCTGCCTCCGCCTCCCAAGTAGCTGGGACTACAGGCGCCCGCCACAATGCCTGGCCATTTTTTTGGCTGCAGCCACCATTGAGCCCGGGCTGGATTCGAATTCGCCAGGTCAGGTGTACGTGGCAGGTTCCTTAGCCCGTTGAGCCACAGGTGTCGAGCCTCACAGTCCATTTCTTACACTAAACCACGCCTAGGGCATGACCCGCCAGAGAATTTGACCAATCCCTGCTATGGTACTGGTATTTCCCCCCACCCCTCCAGCAGCGCATCAGCGATTGCTGCACCCGCCAATCTGCCGCGGAAGAAAAGGCTTGATTGCCATTGGGTACTACGTCCTTCCATCACGGCTTCAGCCCCCCTCACCCCGAGGGTGGAAAGCCCCGGATGTCTTGTGCCGCCCAATCATTCCTCAGTGATTGCCAAGGTGGTTGGCCAATGGGGCGCAGCGTTCTGTAGCCACGCTGGGGCTGAGGCTACCGATGTTGTATTCGGTTCTCACCCGGTTCTGGCCGTGGGTAGCTCTCGGGGCTACCGCAGAGCCTGAGTGGAGATGAGTCCGAGTGGACAGGCTGCAGCCCTCACTCTTCAGGTCAAGCCGAGAGATTCGCCTCCGCAGCGATCCCCGGCTGCGTCGGGGTGTGGCCGGGCGCCCAGTCCTTGCATGAGGCCGGCTCCTGGTTTTGGTCCTCGGTCAAGGCTCGGGGGTCCCGCATTCGCAAGGAGGGTCTGGAGGAGCATTTCATGAACTCCACAGAGCACCAGACTTGGGCGCTGGCATGCAAAATGAATTAGAGCCCTGGAATTTACCCTCCAGGACACCCTTGTCCCCACCTTCCTTCTCCTAACTTCCCCGGCCCCGCCCCAGGACTGTCCTGGAGACGATTTAGGGTGGCCTGAGCTCTCAAACCACCGTCCTGCAGCGAAGCCAAACACACACCCCTTGTTTTTCCACATTCCCAGGCCTCAGGTAAAATCCAGCAGATCCACACACACAGCACACACCCATTTTCTCACCTCCTTGTCTTTGGAGTTGAGTTGACCTTGGAGAAGGTGTAAAGAGATCACACCTTTCCTCACTTGTTCTGGTCCTCTCCTGTTATGCCCCAGGCACTCCAGCTGGGTAGAGTTTGCCAGAGTGGCTCTGAGTAGGTGTGAAACGTGAAATCTAGTCGCGGACACACACTTAGCCTGTTGTTTCCATTTCCCCACTCAGGTCTAGCCTCCTGGAGGCTCCACAGCCCTGGGTGGCCCTACCCACCTGGAATCTTTGGTGCTCATGGTGGCCTGGGTCCTCCACTAGTGAAACTCTCAGACCAGGGTTACCGAACTGTGTTAAATAGTCTGCAATGAGGGTTTTTGCGAATCTCCTTTTTCTACTAATACTTTATATTAATACTTACTTCTTGTGGAGTGCTCCAAAAGGGAACAGGCCGTACTGACAAGCTGTCAGGCATTTAGCTCCTTCAGTGATTGAACACATTCACCTGAGATGTTCTTTGGTTCTCTTGTAGCCAGCTTCAATGATACCATGAGTTAAATTTCAGGAGAGGAAGCAGCTGGCAAGGGGAATAAAATTAAGAATATTGTTCCAGGGAGAAAAGGTTCAATGAAAGAAGCAGGAGAAAGGAGGCAGAGCTCATAATCTTCAAATTTGAATATTGGATGGGGTGAATTGGCCCATTTATGCTTTCAGACATCTATTGAGCCTGTCTCCATATAAAGCACTCTATGGCAGATGATGTAATCAGAATGAAACAGACTTGCTTTCTACTTTCAGGCAAGGTGACATGAGGATTGCTAACTTTTTGCAGTGCATTTTCAATGCAGAGCACTGTACTTGTGGAAAAGAAATTCTCATAACCTTGGCAAGAGTGCAGCCATTTAAAAACCAGCAGTCCCCTCCTCAGATTCCTGGAGGGCCTCAAGGCCAGAGTTCCTAGAAACACCCTACCCATGCCCTAGCCAGGTCTCGCCCTGGAGTGATACTCAGGACTTACTTCCCCGTTTCAGTGAGACCAATGGGGCTAATAGAAGCCTTTCGCAACTGTGTGGGAGTTGAACTGACACCTGGTTAGTCTCCATTCTGCTTTTCCCCTCTATTAAGTCTTTCCTTGAGGAGAGTGCTGGCCACATACACCGAGGCTGGCGGGTTCAAGCCTGGCCCAGGCCAGCTAAACAACAATGACAACTGCAACCCCCAAAAAAGCCATGTGTTGTGCTTGGCGCCTATAGTAGTGCCAGCTACTCGGGAGGCTGAGGCAAGAGAATCGCTTAAGCCCAAGAGTTTGAGGTTACTGTGAGCTGTGACCCCACAGCACTCTACCCAGGGTGAGATTGTGAGACTCCGTCTCAAAAAGAAAAGTCTTTCCTTATCCCTAGACTGGCCTCCTCTCTGTTCTTGCAGACCCTCACCCTGGTTCTATGCCAGAACCTCTCAGTACTGAATGCCTTGCAAATGTTCTTTTGTTTTGTTTTTTGTTGTTTTTTTTGAGACAGAGCCTCAAGCTGTCACCCTGGATAGAGTGCTGTGGCATCACAGCTCACAGCAACCTCCAATTCCTGGGCTCAATCAAGTCTCCTGCCTCCGCCTCCCAAGTAGCTGGGACTACAGGTGCTCGCCACAACGCCCGGCCATTTTTTGGTTTCAGCAGTCGTTGTTTGGCGGGCCCAGGCTGGATTTGAACCCACCAGCTCAGGTGTACGTGGCTGGCACCTTAGCCTGTTGAGCCACAGGTGCCGAGCCAATAGCTCTATTTTTAAATAAGCAAAAGAGACCAGGCACAGTGGCTCACTCCCGTAATCTTAGCACTCTAGGAGGCCTAGGCAGGTAGATTGCTTGAGTTCAGGAATTAGAGATCAGCCTGAGCAAAAGTGAGATTCCATCTCTACTAAAAATAGAGAACTATATGGCTGTTGTGGCAGGCCCCTGTAGACCCAGATACTTGGGAGGCTGAGGCAAGAGGATTGCCTGAGCCCAAGAGTTTGAGGTTGCTGTTAGCTTATGACACCATGGCACTCTACTGAGGGTGACAGAGTGACAATCTGTCCCCCCCCCAAAAAAAGGGGCAGTGCCTGTGGCACAAAGGAGTAGGGCGCTGGCCCCATGTGCCGGAGGTGGTGGGTTCAAACCCAGCCCTGGCCAAAAACTGAAAAAAAAAAAAAGAGAGAGAGAGAAAGGAAAGAAAGGCTTTGGCTTTATCTCTAATGTTTGAATTTTTTACTATGAGAATATAATCCTTACTTCAGTCATTAAACAAATTACAAGTGTCCTCTCTCTCTCTCTTCCCATGCTCACCCCCACCCCTTCAGTACTTTGACCCCTCTACTCGACCCATGAGTAGGGTATGAAAATACCCCTGTTGGAGGCTGCTGGAGACAGTGGATTCTATTCCACCATCATCCCATTCAGATCACATCAGTGAATGTTTTGACAAGTTTGGGTTGTCAGTGCCCTACCTACAATAGGGCAATCCTGCTCCCTGTCCCTCTTTAGAGGCTACTTCTTAGCACCACTCCTGGTACCAAGCACCTTAGCCTGAGCTCCATGAGCTCATGGGCCCTAAGATGGAGATTTGTATACAGGGGTTTATTGGGGGTGCATTCAGGAACTACACTCATAAGTTTAGAGACCAGAATGTGCCACCCCAAAATATCCTGCTTTGGCATAAAAATGTTTTGGTTTTATTTTTTGAGACAGAGTCCCAGTATGTCACCCTCGGTAGAGTGCTGTGGCATCACAGCTCTCAGCAACCTCAAACTGTTGGGCTTAAGTGATTCTTTTGCCTCAGCCTCCCGAGTAGCTGGGACTACAGGCGCCTGCCACAACATCTGGCTATTTTTTTGTTGCAGTTGTCATTGTTGTTTTAGCAGGCCCGGCTGGGTTCGAACACGCCAGCCTTGGTTCATGTGGCCAGTGCCATAACCACTGTGCTACAGGCACTGAGCCTATAAAAATGTTTTTGAACTGAAGACAAGCACCAAACAGGACAGAGGTGAGGTGGGCTCTCTAGGCTCCCCATGTTCCCCCTTTTCTGCCTAACGGCAGGATATCAATTCTCCTTTCTTTTAAATAAATTCTCCAGGGCGGTGCCTGTGGCTCAGCGAGTAGGGCGCTGGCCCCATATACTGAAGGTGGTGGGTTCAAACCCAGCCTCGGCCGAACTGCAAAACAGAAAAATAGCCGGGCGTTGTGGCAGGTGCCTGTAGTCCCAGCTACTCGGGAGGCTGAAGCAAGAGAATCACCTAAGCCCAGGAGTTGGAGGTTGCTGTGAGCTGTGTGACGCCACAGCACTCTATATAGGGCGATAAAGTGAGACTCTGTCTCTACAAATAAATAAATAAATAAAATAAAATAAATTCTCCTTTACTGGAGACAAGTCTAGACTTAGCCTAGAGAGGGCACCAGAGGAATCTGAAAACTAACCTTGCTCCCACCAGCTTCCTCCCACATGACCTACATTCCTATAGTTTTCCCCCCTTGGAAGCCTGAAGTCACTTAACATTGCCCTGTTGTTTGTCTACACATTTATTGTTCTTTGAGGTCCTCCCAACCCCCGAGTAGAGTGCAGTGGCATCACAGTTCACAGCAACCTCCAACTCTTGGGCTCAAGCGAGTCTCTTGCCTCCGCCTCCCAAGAAGCTGGGACTACAGGCGCCCACCACAACGCCCGGCCATTTTTTTTTTTTTTTGGGGGGTTGCAGCCATCATTGTTGTTTGGCGGTCCCGGGCTGCATTTGAACCCACCAGCTCAGGTGTACGTGGCTGGCACCTTAGCCCATTGAGCCACAGGTGCCAAGCCGTGATGTTCTAATCTTATCAGTAGGAATATTTCTATAAAGAAAACCTTGCCCTTATGAACCATTATATTTGGTTACCTAGAGGTTACAGCTTGTATAGAAAAGACAGAATTAATGATTGAATCTTTCATTTATTACTTTTCAAAATTGTGAATAGGTTTCCTGATAATTTCTAAAAATAAACAATTAAGTTTTTAAAAAAGAAACATGAATTCATGGATTCTTCATGTGATGTGCAGTTATTAATTTTTCTTGCCATTTCTATATTTCAAGTATGTGAATACTTTCTTTCCCAAATTTCCAGTGTTGTATACTGGTTTTAGATATGTTTATGGTTATTTCATTGGTAATTAGACGTGGGGTTAGAGGAAGTCAGATACCTATACCACTCTGCTATTAGGTTTTGCTATGAGTAACAGACACTAAAAATTTCTAGTCATTGTTACTTTTCACTTGTGTAAAAGAAATCCAGAAGTAGGCAGTCTGGAGCTTATATACAGTTACGTAATCATCAAGGACCTAGGTACTTTCTACCTTTCTGCATCAACTTATGGCCCAGGAGAGCTACTGAAGCCTCAGTCATTGTGTCTGTGTTGTAGCTCAAAAGGAAGAGGAAAGGCAGAAGGGCAAAAGAGCACCTTTCTCAGTGCAATCGGTTCATTTTAATGAGACTTTCCTCAAGCTTCTTAAGACAGTTCTGACACTTCATTAGCCAAATCTAAGTTACATGGCTACCCCTAGCTTCAAGGGAGGCCTGAAAGTACCTTTGTTCCAGGCAGCTATACGCCAAGTAGAAACCAAACAAAACAATCAGGGTTCTATTATTAAGAAGGAGAAAATAGATATTGGGAGAAAGCTAACAGTCTCCATCACACTGATTCACCAGAAAGTCCTTCTCACTGTTCAAATTAATAATTTTCTCCCTATGTAGCTCTTTACTTGTATCACAATTCTTGAGGTTTAATTTAACAATTAAGTATCAATCTACCAGTATTTTTCTCTACATTGAGCTTCTTGAAGGCACGCAGTATATTTTACTTATACATTTTCTCCTCTATCAATGCCTTTCTCAATGTTTTAAAGTTCTAGGTACTCCCTAAATATTAACTTTAAATGTGCCTTATTCAGACACATTGAAGACATTTATATTGTCACAATGTTTACAATTAAGTATATTTTTATATTAACCTACTGAGCTGTATTGCCAATTTGACAATTTAGACTTCCTACTATGTGGAGCTCACACTGAAAATCAGCAGCAGCACTTCATGGGTAGGTCAACCCCACTACCTTTTACTATCCTCAAACCTTATTGAGATATATTTAGGTTAAAAAAATTTTTTCCTTTTGAATAAAAAAGGAAGTTGTTCCTTTGGGGGGGGGAGGCGGGAGGAAGAGTGCATTTAATGAGTCATTTTGACATATGCCCAGTGCCATACATATTTTCAGTTATTTTAATCAAAACCTAAAGAGGATCTCTTGTTATTATACAAATATAGTTGAGGAAATTAAGTAGTTTTTAATTCTGCTGAAGAAAAATTATTAGGAAACACATGGTGGGATTTACTTCTAGGTTTATCTGGCTTCAAAGTGTAAATTCTCCATATCGGACCATGCTATCGTATTACCTGGCTCCAAATCGCCATATATGTTCTCACCAACTAGATAAAAGAATGATTTCTTGGTTTATGCAGATAAAATCTTAAACCACTAACATTCATTTTAGCTTCTGAAACTAAAATCTATTTCTAAAAAGAGCTTCTAATGTATTCAGCTTAATTTTTTTCTAGCATTGAAAGCAATAATACAAAGAACTAGGACAGAAATGTTTTCTAAAGACAAACAGCTGCTTTGTATCTGGAAAAGCTGAACAAATACAATGTAGCTAAAATGTTCTTTCAAGTATTGTATATAGTACTTAACTAAAAAATCTCTCAGTTTGCTTCTAAGCAATGCGTCAAAGTAAGCATATTTTATGTAAGTAAACCAGTTCAGAAAGGAGTCCCAAGCTTCTCCAGCTGTGTAAGATTTCTCCACTCATTAGGACAACCAAGAAAAAGAAAACTTAATTATATGTGTACACTGTATAGTTCACACACTGGAGAACTTTACAGTGCAAACTGGGAGAAATACCTGAAGAAGTTCTATAGAACAGTAGTTGATGACACATTATTACAGAACATCTTTTATTAAGTTTGGTGCCATCCTGCAAATATTTAAGGACTAAAGGGGAAAGGTTCATTAAAAAGCTTGCTTGTACTTATTTTAAAAATCATAAGATATGGAATCTAAGCCATGTAGAAGCAGCTGTGTGTTGAAGAAATGAGCACCCAAATTGAGACAGACAGACAGATAGATAGATAGATCGACAGACTGACTGACTGACTGAAACAGGGTTTCACTCTATTGCCCGGACATGAGGGCAATGGTATGATCATAGCTGACTGCAACCTCAAATTCCTCTTGGCTTAGGTGATCCTTCTGCTTCAGCTTCCTGAGTAGCTAGGACTACAGGCACACACCACCACACTCAGTAACTTATAACTATTGGGCTAATTTTTAATACAGACATAGTAGAATACAGTTTTGAGTTACCTCGCAAAACAATTCAGAAAGTATCATATCAGATAAAATGACTGAAAGAATATACTAATGAGAATTATGTGAGAACAATGTCAGGCTGTATACTAGACTGAATTTAACTTGCTATTTGACAGCGTTTTTGCCTAATGTTTAGAATAAAAAGAAACATCTAATATACCAGCCTTCTGACATTGTATAACCTTTTGCAACTTAAAAAAATGATAAGGTTAGCACTTACATATTTCTCTTAATAATTAATAAACAGTTAACAGAATAGCAGGACAGGAGACAGGGAAATGGACACTTTTATTAAAAGACAGGACAAGAGTAGCAGTTTTGAGTCCTTATTTATTTGTTTTTGTAGAGACAGAGTTTAACTTTATTGCTCTCAGTAGAGTGCTGTGGCGTCACACAGCTCATAGCAACCTCCAACTCCTGGGCTTAGGCGATTCTCTTGCCTCAGCCTCCCGAGTAGATGGGACTACAGGCATCCGCCACAACACCCGGCTATTTTTCTTTTGCAGTTTGGCCGAGCCGGGTTTGAACCCACCACCTTTGGCATATGGTGCTGGTGCCCTACTTGATGAACCATAGGCGCCGCCCCTTGAGCCCTTATTAATGTAATTCCATTTACTTCTCATAGTTACAAAATGGGTATTACCTCCATTTTCCAGATAAAGAAGTAGATATAAAGTCAACTGTTGACTTACTAATTTCCTAGTTTTCCTAATTGCCAGTGGTACTTGACTTCTCTCAATCAGTTTTCTCATCAGTAAACTAGGACTAGTACTACATCTATTTCATAGGTACTTCATAATGTGTCTTGAGAACTAAATGAGATAATATTATAAATTGGCTCAGTGGGCAGGGCGCTGGACCCATATACCAAGAATGGCGGGTTCAAACCCAGCCCTAGCCAAACTGCAACAAAAAATAGCTGGGTGTTGTGGCAGGTCCATGTAGTCCAGGCTACTCAGGAGGCTGAAGCAAGAGAATTGCCTAAGCCCAGGAGTTGGAGGTTGCTGCGAGCTATGGCACCATTGCATTCTACTGAGGGCAACAAAGTGAAACTATCTCAAATAAATAAATAAATAAATAAATAAAATAAAAGAATGGGAAATTTTAAGTTCCATTTTTCTTTCAGAGAGGTTCCTAATTTGTTTAAGTCACAATTGATCCAAAATCTAATAAGAGATACTCCTCAAACTGAAATTGGACTATAGGTCTAGAACTGGCACCTGTTGGGAGGCTGAGACAGGTGGATTGCCTGAGCTGACAGGTTTAAGACCAGCCTGAGCCAGAGCGAAACCTCATCACTAGGAAAAAAAAAAAAAAACAAAAACAGCCAAGTGTTGTGGTGGGTGCCTGTAGTCCTGGTACTGGGAGGCTGAGGCAAGAGAATCGCCTAAGCCCAGGAGTTTGAGGTTGCTGTGAACTATGATGCCACAGCACTCTACCAAGGGCAACAAAGAGAGACTCAAAAAAAGAAAAAAAAACAGTAAGTAAACAAGGGTGCAGAGCCTTCAATGGGTTGTCCCATATTTTAGATTATGACCAAGGAAACTATAAAGTAGTCACTCAGGAGAATGCCATACTAACCCAGCAATTCTAAACTAAACAGATTATGGACATGAACAGTTATGGTGGTCTATTCATAATAATCTCAAACTGAAAACAACCCAGATATCCATCAACTGGTAATTGGATAAACTGTGGTTCATCCGTACAATAAAACACAACTAGTAATACACTGATACCAATACTTGTAATACCATGATTATGAATCCCAAAAACATTTTGATAAGTGAATAAAGCTATTATATACAAAAGACTACTTATTATATGATTCCATTTATGTGACATTCTGGAAAAAGTAAAATGATAGGTTTGACACCTGTGGCTCAAGTGGCTAAAGTGCCAGCCACATACACCTGAGCTGGCAGGTTCGAATCCAGCCCCGGCCCACCAAACAGCAATGACGACTGCAACAAAAAAATAGCCAGGCGTAGTTCCAGCTACTTGGGAGGCGAGGGAGGAGCTTCACCTGAGCCCAGGAGTTGGAGGTTGCTGTGAGCTGTGATGCCACAGCTCTCTACCCAGAGTGACAGCTTAAGGCTCTGTCTCAAAAAAAAAAAAAGGCAAAATGATAGGGATAAAAGTTAATCAGTAGTGTCAGGAAGGGAGTGACTATAAAGACATATGAAAGACTTTTGAGAGCAATGGAAATGTTCTAGATTTTGATTGTTGTGGTGGTAGTTAATTACTACATACATCTTTCAAAATTCATCAAACTGTCCTCCTTAAAAAAGGTACATTCTATTGTACATAAATTATGCCTCAACAAATTTGACTTTTAAAACTGGTGAAATTAGGGTAGAAGAAATGTATTTCTATAGTTTTAATAACAAATGCTATAAAATATAGAATAAACTAAATAGGCCAAATAAACAAATAGGGATGGTATATGTTAGGAAAAACCTGAGCTTTTGAGTCTAATAAATGTAGATTTAAATCGTAGTCCCTGGATAATCTTAGAAAAAGTTAGATAACCTTTCCATTATCTCAATTTCCTCATCTGTAAAGCAAAGCTGAGATAATACTTCCTGCTTTATAAAATAGTTGTGAGAGCAAATGAACACTTAATTTAGTGCCTGCCACATAGGCACTCACAGTAGGCAAAGAAATATGTTTATAGATGAAGTGATTTTTTTCTAAGTCAATTACAAAAAGAGTAATTTTCATTTATATCAGACCATTTAATCAACAAATATTTGTTAAATGGCTATTATCAGGTATGTTAAGATTTTCCCACATAAGCAATCTAAAAAGAGTATACATTCTCCTGGGGAGAGGAAATATCTTTTCTAAGCTTCTATAACTTTTATTATCTCATAAAAGTTGATTAGAATAGCAATCAAGAAACAAATGAAATTTGCCTTTCTACAGAATGATATATTGGTAAGGAACATAAATTTTATTAGCAATAAATGTGAATTAAATAAGATTCTAAGCTAAGAATTCCTAGATGTACAATTTTCTAAGCCAATAGGAAAATTACCAAATTGAATTAACTTCAGCACTATAGGAACTTTCATTTACCTCCTACTTATGATCTTACTATATGCAAAGCAAAGAGTGTAGTGAAAAAACTTTTTTTTCACTTTATTTCAGTTTAATTTGAGGGTACAAAGAAATAGGTTACAATGTTTGTATTTGTTAGATAGAGTCCCTCTTATAAGTTATCCCACCCCCAAGACGTGTCATATACCTTAACATCGCGTCCACTAAGTGGGAGCACACCCATCCCTCTCCCTCCCCTTTGTGGGAGGCACCCCACATATACCCTAACATCGTGTCCACTAAGTGGGAGCACACCCATCCTCTCTCCCTTGTTCCTCTCACCTCCTCCTTGAATTGATTTGAGTTTTTCTGTTATGTGGGCATGTATTAGATTGTCTACTGGCTTCATATTAGCATGGTATACATTAGATACTTGCTTCTCCATTCCTGTGATACTTTACTAAGAAGAATGTGTTTCAATTCCTTCCAGGTTAATACAGAAGATGTAAAGTGTGTATCTTTTCTAATGGATGAATAGTATTCCATGGTATATACCACAGTTTGTTAATCCATTCCTGGGCTGGTGGGCAATAGGTTGTTTCCACTTTTTGGCAATTTTAACTATGATTTAATAATAATTAAAAAAAAACCCAAAACCAAAAAAAAAATTATTTCCACATACTGAATAAAACTTACTATAGTTGAAAGCTACTAAAGAAAGCCTGTTCTTAACAGCTAGGAAAGAAAAAACTTGAAAAAAAATTTCCTTATTATTGCAATTATTTTATATTCAGTTAACTACAATTTAAAACCGCATATTAAAGATCTTTGTAAATTAAAAAAAAAATTGAGGCTCAGTACCTGTGGCTCTACGGGCTAGGGCGACAGTCATGTACACCTGAGCTGGTGGGTTCGAATCCAGCCCGGCTTGCCAACAACAATGGCGGCTGCGACCAGGGGATGGCCAGGCAATGTGGTGGGTGCCTGTGGTCCCAGCTACTTGGGAGGCAGAGGCAGGAGACTAGCTTGAGCCCAGGAATTGGAGGTTGCTGGGAGCTGTGATGCCACAGC
>CAUYON010120174.1:0-26870 GCA_963573935.1 Arctocebus calabarensis
GGACATTGACCATCTCATTAGCCAAAAGCAGGCCGGCCCATAGTTCCCATTGAAATACTGGTAAGTTTGTTGATTTAACTTTATTTGTTCTTCATTTTAAATATCATATTTGTTCCCATTTTATTTTTTTACTTCAAAATAAGATATGTGGAGTGTGCATAGAAATTTTTAAAAAAAAAATTTTTTTTTAAAAAACTATAGTCTGGCCCGCCAACAGTCTGAGGGACACTGAACTGGCCCCCTGTTTAAAAAGTTTGAGGACCCCTGTCCTAGATCCACAGTTCAGTGGTGGGTAATCCGAGCCAGTTGAGTTGTTCCGGTGGCCCTTTGGATGTGGATCTTTTCTCCAGACACGCTGCCCATAGGTCACTGCAAAACAGATTGCCTGCCCCGGTATCTATCAAAAATTTGACAGTCAGTCCCTACCTTGGCTTCTACCATGGGCTTCTGGGGACCCAAAGGAAAGGAGCCCAGCCTGTCAGTCCAAATCATTTTCCTTTCCTATGGGCAGTGTCAAAACCTTCTTCCAGGGCGGCTCCTGTGGCTCAGCGAGTAGGGCGCCGGCCCCATATACCGAAGGTGGCGGGTTCAAGCCCGGCCTCGGCCGAACTGCAAAACAAAAAAATAGCTGGGCGCCTGTAGTCCCAGCTACTCGGGAGGCTGAAGCAAGAGAATTGCTTAAGCCCAAGAGCTGGAGGTTGCTGTGAGCAGTGTGACGCCATGGCACTCTACCCAGGGCGATAAAGTGAGACTCTGTCTCTACAAAAAAAAAAAAAAACCTTCTTCCAGCCCCAAGATCTGTTGTTACACTCCGGGCGCTCATTTTTCCAGTGGCCCATCTTCTTCCAGAGAGACCATTGGTTTCAGTTTAGTCTGAGTCAACCTCTCCAGGAGGTGCAGGTCCATCCCTCTCTTGGATTTCTTGTG
The DNA here is from genome assembly GCA_963573935.1 of Arctocebus calabarensis. Classification (NCBI taxonomy): domain Eukaryota; kingdom Metazoa; phylum Chordata; class Mammalia; order Primates; family Lorisidae; genus Arctocebus; species Arctocebus calabarensis. The sequence continues at coordinate 928 of CAUYON010120174.1, forward strand.
CAGCTCAGAGAGCAGCTGCAATAACTTGTGCCTGTCTGAGTGGCTTATTTCGGTTGCCATGGCCTTTCACTTTTGGTTCTTGGTATCTTGGTTGTCATAGATCTTTGGAGCAATTTTAGAAGTTGGGAGATAGTCATTCCAGGGAACCCATCAAACTTTTGCAACTTCTAATGTCAGGGGCAGATTGGGACACAAACGCCAAATTCACCACCCTGGCATTTTAAGGGGCAGGGGTCGAATGGGGTACAAACCCCAAACGATTCTCTCAGGCACTCTAGGAACAGTCCGGGAGACTTGTCCGACCTCTGGATTACTTCCGTGGTTTTGTACAAATTAATCAGCTTTCAAGCGGCAGCCACGAAGGCCTTCCGGACTCTTCCCGCTTCTCCATGATGAGGAGGGTCAGGAGGAGTTGCTGACAACCGTCCCAAGTCGGCCTGTGGGTCTGCAAGATGGACTTAGTGAGGGAGATGAAGGCCTGAGGTTTTTCAGAGAAGGGGGTGGGGGGTTCTGAGTTTTCCAATTATAAAGATCTGAGGAGGAGAAGGGTCCGCGAGGACTGGGCGACTGCCTCTTCCTGACTCTGTGGGAGGGGCCTTGCAGAGAGAGAGGAGCTGCACCCCTCCGTGATTCAAGCTCCTCCGGGGACCTGAGACAGATGCTGGGGGTGACAGGTAGGCGATGAAGAAACTGTAGGCGAGGACTGGCTGCCCACGTTACCGGGGCAGCAGATCCTCTGCCTCAGATGGTGGGAGAACAGGAGTGCAAGTCTGGCAACGTTCCCCCCAGCGGTGGGGAAGCCAGAAGGATGGAGGAATAAGTTCCTATAGCACAAGTGGTAACCAAGGGAGTGGATTCTGACTAAGGTTAACCATTGATCAATATAAGGAAATTGATGGGGGTGCCCAGGTTTTCCAGTGACTACTTGATGGACTACAGTCACCAAGGCTTGGTCGAGGGCCATCTGACATTGAAACTTGGCCATTCCACCTCGCAGAGGACCCGGAGCCGATTCTTTGAAAATCAGATCCCATAGTCATCTGAGAATCTGGCTGAAAAATTCTTCAACATACATTGAAGGGGCATAAAGGGTTTTCTTTGGCCACCTCCCATGTCTCTCTGATTTAGGACCCAGACAGCACAAAAGATGAACAGAGACAGAAGCAAAACAAGACAGACAACCCATCGCAGTCTGTGAGTAGTCCCAGACACCACGTGTCCGTGTCTCATGATTTCCCAGTGGCCTCTGAGGTCAGGTCCTCCTCAGGAGTGCTCTTACCCTGGAACTCCTTCTTACCCTCATGCTCTGGTCTGGTCTGAAGCCATGAACCAGGTCCTGATGACTTCCCAGGGGCCTCTGGGGTCAGGTCCTCATCAGGAGCACCGTACCACCTCCCGGGAACACGCTTACAAGACATCTCACACAGACAGGACCTTACCTTCTCCAATAGGGAAGTGGTCATGGACACCAGAAACTTTTGTTGGAGTGGAGATGATCTTTGTCCCTGCAGCCCTCAGGATGGGGTTTGGAGATTAAGGGCCCTGGACTGTATCAGGGGGCGCCTCTCCTATAATTCCATCTCTCTTCTAAAGGGCCGTGCAGGGAGGTTGATTCTCGCTGGCAGATCTTGCTTGGGTCTCCAAATGTTATGCACAATTTTGAGTGTGATTATAGAGAATATGTCAGCATACCCGAGGTCAGATTGCAGAGTCCTTTATTGCCAGTGGCTGTGAGCTGGCTCATGCCCTGAAGAGTTGGGGAGAGGGCCTTTTACGTGGCAGTGTCCACAAGATGGAATTTTACAGAAGCAGAAATGTTTTACATTTTCTAGGGGCTGTAAAACAGCTTGCACCTGCAAAATAGTGGCAAAATGGGATATTTTTAAAGGGTTAAGCTGTTTCTTGCCAGAAGGATGTACTTAACGACAGGGTTACTGGAACAGAGCCGTAGGGAGCAGGTACCCAAGTGAGTCAGTTTTGCACCCCTCAGAAGAATCTTTAGAAGAACGTGATGTGGGAAACCTTGGGGAAGCTGTCCTTTATACAAAAATGTGACAATATTTCTTCACCCAGTGAATTGGAGAACAAGTATTATTTTTCCAACGGTCATGTCCAGTGATTCAGAACAGTGACAAGGAACACTTTTGTTCATAAATCAGGGATGGCTGCATTGTACTATGAACATAGAATCTAATTATATTTTTCATAATTTTCTATTAATTTTTGTTTGTTTGTTTGTTTTTGCAGTTCAGCGGAGGCCGGGCTTGAACCCGCCACCTTCAGTATATGGGGCCGGCGCCCTGCTCGCTGAGCCACAGGAGCCGCCCAATTTTCTATTAATTTATGACTAATCTCTGGGTCCATATTTTAGGGAAAAAATGGAAAGACTAGGACATTAAAAAACAGTACAAAAATCTCAGGAGCAATCTGTGGAGAAATTAGAGATTGGGGACCCTGATGCCCCCCCCCAGACAAAAACATCCAAGAGCAAAATAGAATTTAGGAGTTTAACTGAGCAAAGAAACAGCAGCTTGGCTCATCGCCTGTGGCTTAAGCAGTTAAGATGCCAGCCATATATAACTGAGTTGGCGGGTTCGAATCCAGCCCAGGCCTGCCAAACAACAATGATGGCTGCAACCAAAAAATAGCCAGGCGTTTTGGCAGACACCTGTAGTCCCAGCTACTTGGGAGGCGGAGGTAGGAGAATCTCTTGAGCCCAGGAGTTGGAGGTTGCTGTGAGCTGTGATGTCACACAGCACTCTACCCAGGGTGACAGCTTGAGGTTCTGTCTCAAAAAAAAAAAAAAAAAAGAAAAAAGAAAGAAAGAAACAGGAGCTTAGCTTTAGTATTTCAATTGGTTTTTAAAAGTAGATTTGCTGACTAATAACAAGTTTGTGCAATTCTTGTAGAAAACAGGCTTGAGGAAGAAAATAGCAATTGCAACTTGCTAGCTTAAAGGTTAAATGGTCCGGCGCGTTGGAATGCAAATGGCTGAGTGCATGTGCAGCATGGCGAGGCTTGACAGGTACTTGATCTAGCCTGGGGGCTTCAGTGCTGCCTGTAAAGGGATAAGGATCCAGCCCTGAAGAGTGCTAGAACACAGAAACCCTGAGAGAGAGGTGGATGTTACAAAAGTCACTGGAAACGGTGTGTGCAACCAAACCCCGCACAAACAGAGGGAGGACCTCTTGGGTAGAGATAAGAAGAAGGACATCTTTCCCTCCCAGCTTCCAACGTGGGCATTGTCATCATCAGCTGGTTTGCCCCACAGGGTGATAGAGTCAAATGGAGGGACCCACCCAAATGGAAGCAACCCATCAACATAGAATGTTCCACCCAGGAAAAAGGGAATGTGCCTTTGAATTTCCATCCACCTAACCCATGTGCTGACTTCCTTCTTGAACTCAGCTTACCCACATCTGGGTGGGAATAAAGGCCGCTGTTGCCCACACAGTACCTGGACTCTGTTTCCTTTCATTCACATTTCACAATAATCTTTCATTCTTGGTCTTTGACCTCTCACAGAGGAACAAGAGGGTCTATCAGCCCCTTTGGGCCCTGTAAAGCGAGGCCAACCAAGCAGATTAGTGCACATCCTGTTTGTTTTAAGGTTGTGTTCCTTGTTTCCAAAGAATGCAGGGGCTAAGTATAGTTAACTGTCAATTAAGGAAGAGGAGATAATGGAAAAAAGCATATCTATTCAAGTAATTGCTAATGTGTGACAAAGAGCCCACAGGCTGATCTTTGCTCAGTTCTCCATTAGCTCATAGACTTGCTCACCTAAAATTGGCTACACCTACTTTGAGACTACTTTTCTGATTCCTTGGCTTGCTAATTAAGAGAATTCTCCAAATCATTTGTCTTTTATTTTCTCAGATGTGTAGATTTCTAGAGATACTCTCAGAAACTCCACATTGAAGATTTATCTGTGCTTTAAAAATGAAATTAAGGGGCCACGTATGGAGGCCCCGGTGGGTGGATTGTTTGATGTCAGGAGTTTGAGACTAGCCCAAATAAGAGGGACATCCCATCTCTACTAAAAATAGAAAAATAAATTCTATTCACGTTGGCATTGTGGTGGATGCCTGTAGTCCCAGCTACATGGGAGACTGAAGAAGGATCATTTGAGCCCAAGAGTTTGAGGTTGCTGTGAGCTACAATGATGCCATGGCACTCTACCCTGGGCAACAGAGTGAGACTCTGTCTCCAAAAAAAGGAAAGAAAAGAAATTAAGATTACAAGAACAACAACAAAAAATAGCCAGGAATTATGGCGGGTGCCTATAATCCCAGCTACTTAGGAGGCTAAGGAAAGAGAATTGTCTAAGCCCAGGAGCTGGAGGTTGCTGTGAGCTGTGATGCCACAGCACTCTACTGAGAGCGGTAAAGTGAGACTCTGTCTCTTAGCAAAAAAAAGAAAGAAAGAAATTAAGGTGTACTGAACCACAAAAATAATTTTTGTAAAAGATTAACCAAGAAATAACCATGCACGGCTCGGCGCCTGTGGCTCAATGGGCTAAGGCACCAGCCACGTACACCTGAGCTGGCGGGTTCAAATCCAGCCCAGGCCCACCAACAACAATGACGGCAGCAACCAAAAAAACGGCCGGGCGTTGTAGCGGGCGCCTGTAGTCCCAGCTACTTGGGAGGCGGAGGCAGGAGACTCGCTTGAGCCCAGGAATTGGAGGTTACTGTGAGCTGTGATGCCAGAGCACTCTAATCAGGGCGACAGCTTGAGGCTCTGTCCCAAAACAAAAAAGAAAAGAAAAAAGAAATAACCATGCAGTTGGTTTTTCTTCAAGCATTATAATGTTTGTACCAGAAAGCTAATTCAGACTTTGAATGAAAGTGAATATTCTCTATGTCCTACTCTCCTAGTCTATACGCAGTGTACAAAAAAAAGTGTACACATTTTAAGAAAGGGAAAAACTGGATTAAAATTATGGTACTCAATGTATACTGATAACAAATGATGAATACAAGTCACATTGAGTACCTCTTATAATTGCAGAAGTCAGAGGAGAATTGATTATTACAATTTTAATTCAGTTTTTTCCTTTCTCAAAATGTGTATTCATTTTTTTTTTTTGAGGCAGAGTCTCACTGTGTTACCCTCAGTAGAGTGCTGTGGTATCACAGCTCACACCAACCTCAAACTCTTTGGCTTGAGCAATTCTCTTGCCTCAGCCTCCCAAGTAGCTGTCCATCTGGTTTTTTTTGTTTTTGTTTTTTTGAGACGGAGTCTCACACAGTCACCCTAGGGCTGAGTGCTGTGGCATCATAGCTCACAGAAACTTCAAACTCTTGGGCTCAAGCGATTGTCCTGAGTAGCTGGGACTACAGGCGCCAGCCACAATGTCCGGCTATTTTTTGTTGCAATTGTCATTGTTGTTTAGCTGGCCCAGGCCAGGTTCAAACCCATCAGCCTTTGCATATGTGGCTGGTGTCCTAGCCACTGAGCTACAGGCACCAAGCCATGCGTATTCTTTTTGGCACCCTCTGTAGACTGAATTTGGTAAGGTGTAATTTGTACTGCAATCATCTTTGTTCTACTGATAGTCACTGTGTTTCTGATTCAGCATGACAGCTGCAGTTCCACCCTCAAGACCAACTGAATGGGAACTGGTTCTTCTGCAACATTGTGCAGTGACTGGTCTTACTCAGAACATTCATTTAAAAATAAGCACCTTTAGGTGGCACCCATAGCTCAGTGGGTAGGTGCCAGCCACATACACCAAGGCTGGCAGGTTGGAACCCAGCTCGGGCCAGCTAAAACAACAATGACAACTCCAACCAAAAAAAAAAAAAAATAGCCAGGTGTTGTGGTGGGCACCTGTAGTCCCAGCTACTTGGGAGGCTGAGGCAAGAGAATCGCTTAAGCCGGAGAGTTTGAGGTTGCTGTGAGCTATGATGCCACAGCACTCTATCCAGGGTGACAGCTTGAGACTCTGTCTCAAAAATAAAAGGAAAAAAAAGGACTTCCTCTTAACAGGAAATTTTGAGTGTTTCTTGTTATTCAGAGGTGAATATAATGTGTTAGTTCATTTTCAATTAAGTTTGATTTTAGATGATTAATAACAGTATTTTTTTGACCACTAAGATTTCCATACATGTTTCTTAGAAATAGTTCATTAACTATTTTTAACAACTTGATACTAACAAAATATTATCTTTTTCATTTTCTGACAAGATACATTAAAGTGTTCCATTACCAGCATGGATCAGATTGAGTTTATATTGTTACCTACGTATTGTTTGGCATTATGAGTCAATATTGCTATTGGCTTAAAACTTCAGACATTTTTTCCTCCTGGAAATCTTACTTTTCATGCTTATACACTGACAATTTTTATTTTGTTCCTAATTTTTCCTTGAATTATAATCCCAAAGGTTAAATCATGCTGTTATGAGTGCTCTATTGTCAAAGACCACCAGGTACGTACTTGTTAGCAAAGAGAATATAATAAACTATAGTAACAAATACGACTCTAGCCATAAGTGATTTGACTGTGGGCTATATTAGTAAGAGGTTCCTCAATAGAATTTTATTTTAGGAGACAGAGTCTAGCTCTGTCACCCAGCTTGGCGTGCAGTGGCCCAAGCACACCTCACTATAGCTTTAACCAACTGGGCTCAGGTGATTTCTTTCCTCAGCCTACCAAGTAGCTTGGATTACAGGCACACACCACTGTACCCAGCTAATTTTTTTCTTTTTAGACCTAGGGTCTGGCTCTGTTGCCCAGGTTTATCTCAAACTTCTGGCCTCAAGGTGATTTTCCTGCCTTGGCCTCAGAAAGTGCTGGGATTATAGGCATGAGCCACTGGACCCAGCCTTCAATACAGTTTCTTCCAGGATTTGTATTTCTTTTAGATACGTTCATTACTATTCAAAGAACTAAGTCATTTTTCTGTATTGTCTACTGTCAAGATATAAACTTAATTTTACTCTTCTTAATCATAATAGTTCTTTTTTTTTTTTTTTTTTTTTTTGAGACAGAGCCTCAACGCCCGGCCATTTTTTGGTTGCAGCCATCATTGTTGTTTGGCGGGCCCTGGGGCTGGATTCGAACCCCCAGCTCAGGTGTACATGGCTGGTGCCTTAGCCCGTTGAGCCACAGGCGCCAAGCCTTCTTTTTTTTTTTTTTGTTTTTGAGATAGAGCTTCAAGCTGTCACCCTGGATAGAGTGCTGTAGCATCACAGCTCACAGCAACCTCCAATTCCTGGGCTCAAGCAAGTCTCCTGCCTCCGCCTCCCAAGTAGCTGGGACTACAGGAACCGGCCACAACACCCAGTCATTTTTTTGTTGTTGTTGTAGCTGTCATTATTGTTTGGCGGGCCCGGGGCTGGTTTTGAACCTGCCAGCTCAGGTGTACGTGGCTGGCGCCTTAGCCTGTTGAGCCACAGGCGTCGAGCCTGTTCTACTTAGTTTTAAACCGAAAAATACTTCCTACAATGTATGGACACTGTTTTCTATGAAATGCTTCAATTAAAATATATAAATTCACTCATCCTTAGAAAGCTATATAATTCTTTTAACAAGGCCAGGTGCAGGGGCTCACATTTGTAATGCCAACACTCTGGGAGGCCAAGGTTGGAGGATTGATTGAGGCCAGGAGTTTGCAACCACTTTGAACGACATATTGAGACCCCTTCTCTACAGAAAATAAAAAGCGTAACTGAACATGTTGGCATGCACCTGTAGTCTCAGCTACTTTAGAGGCTGAGGCAGGGGGATCACTTGAGTTCAGAACTTCAGGTTACACTGTCCTATGGCCATGCCTTTGCACTCTAGCCTGGGTGACAGAGTGATACCCTGTTTTAAAGAAAAATTAAATTAAAATGGCCGAGCACCATGGCTCAAGACCGCCTATAATCCCAGCAGTCTTGGTGACTGAGACGGGAGGACCACTTGAGGTCAGCAGTTTGAGACCAGCTTGAGCAAGAGTGAGGTCACATCTCTACTAAAAATAGAAAAATAAGCTGGGCATATTGTGGTGCCTGTAGTTCCAGTTACTTGGGAGTCTGAGGTGGGAGGATCTCTTGAGCCCAGGAGTTGGAGGTTTCTGTAACCACAGAGCGAGACTCTTATTTCAAAAAAAAAATTAGGCCGGGCACAGTGGCTCATGCCTGTAATCCTAGCATTCTGGGAGGGGGAGGCAGGTGGATTACCTGAGCTCACAGGTTCAATGCCAGCCTGAGCAAGAATGAGACCCCGGTCTCTAAAAACTAGTCAGGCGTTATGTTAGATGCCTACAGTCCCAGCTACTTGGGAGGCTGAGGCAAGAGAATCTCTTGAGCCAAAGAGTTTGAAGTTGCTGTGAGCTTTGATGCCAGGACATTCTATCAAGGGTGACAAAGTAAGACTCTGTCTACAAAATAAATAAATAAATAAATAAATAAATAAAAATCAGCTCTTTCCTCCATCTTTCCATGCCACCATAATGGTGCGCGTGAATGTCCTGGCTGATGCTCGTAAAAGCATCAACAATGCCAAAAAGAGAGGCAAATGCCAGGTTCTTATAAGGTGGTGCTCCAAAGTTACTGTCTGGTTTCTAACTATGATAATGAAGCATGCTGGGAAAATTGTGAACCTCACTGGCCGGTTAAACAGGTGTGGAGTGCTCAGCCCCAGGTTTGATGCGCAATCCAAAGATCTAGAAATGACAGAATAATCTGCTTCTATCCCACCAGTTTGGTTTCATTGTACTGACAACTTTAGCTGACATCATGGACCATGAAGAAACAAGAAGAAAACACACAGGAGGGAAAATTCTGGGATTCTTTTTCTGAGGATGTAATACATATTGAAAAATAAAATGCCTCAATGGACAAAATGCCAGGAGTTTGAGACCAGTCTAGGCAGTAGTGAGACTCCTGTCTCTAAAATAGCAAATTAGCCGGATGAAGTGGCATGCACCTATAGTCCTAGAATCAGGAGGATAAGTCAAACACTTGTGTGGGTTAAAGTTGTCCTTTATTACCAAGATTCATAATCCCAGGAAGACAGGGAGATCATTCTCAAAGCCTGTCTTACTTTGAGAGACTTTCACAGCTTTCTTATTGCCTCCCCAAAAGTTACCAGCTTTAGTTAAACATTATCCAGCCCTCTGATCTCTAGCTGAGTCCTGACTCAGTGTTTATTACTTTCCCAAGCTGTACATCTGGTGTATTTTCTTTCTTTCTTTCTTTCTTTTTTTTGAGACAGAGTCTCAAGCTGTCACCTTGGGTAGAGTGCTTGGTATCATAGCTCACAATAACCTCCAACTCTTGGGCTCAAGTGATCCTCCTGCCTCAGTTTTTCTATTTTTTAGTAGAGACAGGATCTCACTTTTGGTCAGGCTGGTCTTGAACTTGTGAGCTCAAGAAATCCACCTGCCGGCTCGGCACCTGTGGCTCAACAGGCTAAGGCGCCAGCCGCGTACACCTGAGCTGGCAGGTTCGAATCCAGCCCGGACCTGCCAAACAACAATGATGGCTGCAACCAAAAAATGGCCGGGCGTTGTGGCGGGTGCCTGTAGTCCCAGCTACTTGGGAGGTGGAGACAAGAGACTCGCTTGAGCCCAGGAACTGGAGGTTGCTGTGAGCTGTGATGCCACAGCACTCTATCCAGGGTGACAGCTTGAGGCTCTGTCTCAAAAATAAAAAATAAAAAAAAAATTAAAAAAAAAAAAGAAATCCACCTGCCTCGGCCTCCCATAGTACTAGGATTATAGGCGTGAGCCACTGTGCCTGGCCAGTGTATGTTCTTTTTATTCTTTTTTTTTCTTTCTTTTAAGACAAAGTCTCACTCTGTTGCCCAGGCTAGAATACCAGGGCCTCAGCCTAGCTCATAGCAAGCTCAAACTCCTGGATTCAGGTGATCCTCCTGCCTCAGCCTCCTGAATAGCTGGGACTACAGGTGTGTGCCATCACACCTGACTAATTTTTCTATTTTTAGTAGAGACAGGGACTCACTTTTGCTCAGCCTGGTCTCAGACTCTTGAGCACAAGCAATCCACCTGCTTTGCCTTCCCAGAGTGCTAGGATTAAAGGTGTGCTCCACTCTGCACAGCCCATCTGGTGTTTTTTTCTTCAGCCCAGGATCATGATGGTCTTCACAGTGTCAGGACCAGGGGAGGGCTGGCTGACATGACAGACTGATAACTATTTAGGTCATTAAATAACTTTTACAGCTAAGGGTTTGAGGCTATTTCTCTTTATACATTCCCCACTCTTATTTCCAGATGTCATATCTTTTAGATTTGTAAGTTAATATCTAGGGGCTTGCCGTGGTATTTGTAAACTGTCATGGTACTGATGGGTATGATTTTTTACTATGTCAATGAGGTTAGTTCATTTAGGAACACTATTTCCCCAAACACTCTGTTATGGAGACCTACCAATATCTTTACTTTGTGGTTTCTCCACCTCTTTCTGATTAGTCAGTCCTGTACTGTTAGACCAAACATCTTGGGGACCCTCTTGACACATCATCTGTTCTTTTTTGAGAGCCCCCCTCCCTAGAGTTCTAATTAGGCTGTTTCTAATACAACCCAAGGCAGTATGACCACATTTTTCTGTCTACATCAGAAAGTTCTTGGGACACTGATTAACCTCTAATTAACCTCTATCTCAAGGCAACCCACTTAGAAAGGCTATTTTTTTTTTTTTTGAGACAGTCTCACTATGTCACCCTTGGTAGAATGCCTTGGCAGCACAGCTCACAGTATGCTCCAATTCTTGATCTTAAGGGATTCTCTTGCCTCAGACTTCCAAGTAGGTGAGACAATGGGCGCCTGCCACAATTCCCAGATGTTTTTTTTTCTTTATTAAATCATAGCTGTGTACATTAATGCAATCATGAATTCCCAGTTATTTTTAAAGACAAGTTTTTTTTTTGTAGAGACAGAGTCTCACATTTTTGCCCTCCGTAGAGTGCCGTGGCATCACACGGCTCACAGCAACCTCCAACTCCTGGGCTTTGGTGATTCTCTTACCTCAGCCTCCCGAGTACCTGGGACTACAGTGCCTACCATGACGCCAGGATATTTTCCGGTTTTTACAGTTTGTCTGAGGCCGGGTTTGAACCCGCCACCTTCGGTATATGGGGCCAGCACTCTACTCAATGAGCCACAGGCGCCGCCCTAAAGACAAGGTCTTGATTTGGCTCAGGCTGGTCTCAATCTGGTGAGCTCAAGCAATCCACCCACTTCTTCCTCCCAAGTACTGGGATTATAAGCGTGAGCCACCACACCTGGCCCTTACTATTTTTTTCTGAGACAGAGTCTCACTCTGTCACTCTGGGTAGAGTGCTGTGGTATCCTAGCTCACAGCAACCTCAAACTCTTGGGTTTAAGTGATCCTCTTGCTTCAGCCTCTGGAATAGCTGGGACTACAAGTGCTTGCCACAATACCCATTGATGTTTAGAGACGGGAGCTCGGTCTTGCTCAAGCTGCTCTCCAACTCCTGAGCTCAAGCAATCCACCTACTTTGACCTCCCAGAGTGCTAGGATTACAGACATGAGCCACTGCACCTGGCCATAAAGTCTTAATTGGTCTCATTCCTATGGCAACTCAGGCCTGCCTGATGCTAGCCAGTCTACAATAGCTAGAATAACTTAGCTATATTCATCACCTGCCCTTCTCATCTCTAACTAATTGTCTAACCTAACAGTTTCCCTCTGATTTGCAGAGCTGAACTTTTTGGGAAATGGGCCTGAAGGGGCATAGTCCCCTGAACCCTTGTAAGGTGAATTAGTCTCATTTGTGCTCCTTAAGGTATGAGGCCCTGAGAAGGAACATTTCTAGTACTTGGGCTAGATGTCAGTTTTGGGGGATATTCTCCCCCAGGTCGCAGAAGTGGCCTTGCTGAAAAATGCAGGCAGTTATGCCCTAACAGAAAGAATGTGCTGGAGGGCTCCTCCAAGTCCCAGCTGGGGATTAATCACCTGCCTAGGGCAGTGGGCCATTGCACTTTGTTCCCTAGTTTAATTTACACAATAACTTTCAGTTAATCATATAGGGAAGTAGGCAAACAGAACAGACAACCCAGCACCTTTGTGGTTTATCTCCATTGTTGTTTATCTCCAAACAGAATATTCTTAGTTTAGAAAGGTGTGTATGTGCTTGCTGTATTAATGCAAACAAAGAATGTTTATGGCAGATTTTGTTACCTTTGGTGTTCTTTATTCTTGGATATTGTTGTTTTTTTTTTTGAGACAGATCCTCAAGCTGTCACCCTGGACAGAGTGCTGTGGCATCACAGCTCACAGCAACCTCCAATTCCTGGGCTCAAGCGAGTCTCCTGCCTCTGCCTCCCAAGTAGCTGGGACTACAGGCGCCCACCACAACGCCCGGCCATTTCTTGGTTGCAGCCGTCATTGTTGTTTGGTGGGCCCGAGCTGGATTCGAACTCACCAGCTCAGGTGTATGTGGCTGGCTCCTTAGCCCGCTGAGCCACAGGCGCCGAGCCATAGCCCTAGCATCTTTTTATGGAAAAGATTTTTTTTTCTGAAGTGATGCTTTTAGCTTTCTTTTTCTCTTTTCTGGTTGTACTTTAAAAAATAATAATAATAGGGTCTCATTCTGTTGCCCAGGCTGAAATACAATGGCGTCATCACAGCTCACAACAACCTCAAACTCCTAGGCTCAAGCAATCCTCTCAAGTAGCTAGGATTACAGCCACATGCCACCTGGTTAATTGTTCTTACTTTTTGTACAGATGGGGGTTTCACTAGGTTGCACAGACTTTTTGTGAATGCCTGGTCTCCAAAGATCAAAGCGGTGGGATAGGCTAGAGCCACCATGCTCAGCCCTGCTGGCATTATTATAACCTACCTATTTCATTATTAATTAATAATTGCAATCAGGGTTGCACACATACCCTTCCTTGCCCCACTCCCATTAGAGAGTTTCAAATATGGCTGATCATTAGAATCTGGGTATTTTTTTTTTCTTTGAGACAGAGCCTCAAGCTGCCACCCTGGGTAGAGTGCTGTGGCATCACAGCTCACAGCAACCTCAAACTCCTGGGCTTAAGCAATTCTCTTGCCTCAGCCTCCCAAGGAGCTGGGACTACAGGTGCCCACCATAATGCCCAGGTATTTTTTGGTTGTAGTTGTCATTGTGGTTTGGCAGGCCCCGGGCTGGATTGGAACCTGCCAGCTCTGGTGTGTGTGGCTGGCGCCTTAGCCGCTTGAGCTATAGGCGCCGAGCCAGAATCTGGGGATTTTTTTCTTTTTTTTTTTTTTTGCAGTTTTTGGCCAGAGCTGGGTTTGAACCAGCCACTTCCAGCATATGGGGCTGGTGCCCTACTCCTTTGAGCCAGAGATACCGCCCATCTGGGGATTTTTTATTTTAAATCGTAGTCAAATACACATAAAATTTGCCATCTTAGGCTCTGCGCCTGTGGCTCAACGGGCTAAGGCGCCAGCCATTTACACCTGAGCTGGCGGGTTTGAATCCAGCCCGGGCCCGCCAAACAACAATGGTGGCTGCAATCTAAAAATGGTGGGGTGTTGTGGTGGGCACTTGTAGTCCTAGCTACTTGGGAGGCAGAGGCAGGCGACTTGCTTGAGCCCAGGAATTGAAGGTTGCTGTGAGCTGTGATGCCACAGCACTCTATCCAGGATGACAGCTTGAGGCTCTGTCTCAAAAAAAAAAAAAAAATTTGCCACCTTAATCATTCCTAAGTGTAGAGTTCAGTGGCACAAAGTACATTTACATCATTGTGAACCATCAGCACCATCCATCTCCAGAACTCTTTTTCATCTTGCAGAATGGAAACTATACACATTAAAAAATAACTCCCATTCTCGGCTCAGCGCCTGTGGCTCAACGGGCTAAGGCGCCAGCCACGTACACCTGAGCTGGCGGGTTCGAATCCAGCCCCAGGGCCCGCCAAACAACAATGACGGCTGCAACCAAAAAATGGCCAGGCGTTGTGGCGGGTGTTTAGCTGGCTAGGGAGTCTGGGAACTCAGAGAACTTCCTCATCAGAAACCTGTTTTCAGAATTAACACAAAAGGGGGTTTGAGACAGACAGGGACTCAGGCTGAAACAGTTAGGGGCATTTAGGGGTCTTCTTGCCTGGTCAGTTACTACAGTATCAACAGTATAGGTAGATCCATACTAGGTTTTTTGTCTTAAGAAATAGAATCAGCTACCCTTCAGGAACTCCTTAATGGTAACTACTAATCTGCACCAACATCTGGTCATTAGGGACGTATATGAGTTTGAAAGGTAGTAAAGTACTAGATCTCGCTCAGTGACAGTCAGAAAAAATTTTCTGAAAGGTCTTTGCAATTTAACATATCACTGATATGCCCTGCCTTCCTGATGGTCTGCGAATCCACTCACCACACTGAGAGGACCTTTGAGGCCCCTGTTATCATTATCTTCATCATATCATTGAACAAACTGAGAGTGCAAGTTGTATAACTTGCAAGTAAGTGTGGGATGTGGGATTCAGATCCAGCACTAATTTCAGAACTCGAACTCCAACAGGTTTCCGAGGCCCTGCCTCAACTCTGTCTGTTGCCAAAAGTACAGAACTTAGTCATTTGCAAAAGACTTTCCACCAGCTTGTCCCACTTAGGACTCCCAACGTAGGGTCTTCCTCGCTGTCGGTGGAGTGAGAAGATGAAATGTTGCCCACATTCTTTTTCTCTCCCTACAGGATTCAGGAGTGAGAATGACAAGGCGAGCACTCCAGGAGAAGGGCCTGAAGACAGAGCCCCTCCGAAGGCTTCTTCCCAGGAGAGGCCTCCGAACAAATGCCCGGCCGGGTATTTGTTCCACGGTGCCGGATACTAGAGCTCCCGGGGGAGGAAGCAAGGCCCCGAGGGCACCCAGGACGACCCCCCAGGGTAAGGGGAGGTGAGCAGGCTCCCTAGGCAAGACGAGGCCCTTAGGCCTCCCTTGGCCGCCCCAAGATCCAGCCACCTACCTGTGCCCCGAGGACAGAAAGAGCTTACCAGAGCTTGACATCCACCCACCCCGGTACCATCTACCATCGGGGCGAGCGGCCCTACACCTGTCCGGAACCTAAGGTCACAGCACCCATCCTGCTGGCCCCTGGCTCTCGCACGCGAGCGGACCCAGTGGCGCAGAGTGTGGGAAGGGATTGGGCAGCTCTCGGACCACACCCCGCGCCCGAGGCCGCCCTGCCTCGAGGCCTCGCCGCACCTTGCGTGCCTGTAGCGGGCATCTCTGGCCGCCGGCCCGCCTGCTCACGCGCCCGCGCGGCCACCGCCAACCTGCCCGAGTGTGCGCGTCGTGAGTCCGCGCGGGAGAGGGGCTGAGTCCCTCCAGCTCCGGCCACAGGGTCACACCGCGAGGGGTAGCGTCGGCGCCTCCAACCACCCTGCGGGCCGCCCACCCACGGCTGAGATCCGGCGCGGAGAACTTGGCACTGCAGCCACCCCTGCAAGGTCTGGGGGTGCTGGGCCTGGCGGCGGGTGGCCTCTGGCTCCAGTGGACGTGCAGCAGGAACTTCCACTAGGGGGCTAGCTTGGCCAGTCAACTTGGGAAACGACGTGGACAATGCGGAGGAGCGGGGACTTCTGGCGCTGCCATGAGCCAGCCTCACCTACCTGGAAAATCCCTGCCTGGAGAAGCTCAGGGCCAACGGGCCATTGGAGTGGTTCCAAGAGCTTTCACCAAGCTCTTAACTTCCTGACCTCACTTTTGGGCTTGTCCTAGGAAATAATAACGCCTCCCATTTACTGAGGGTCTATTCTGTGCCAGGCATGTGATTGATGTCATTTAATCCTCACAACATCCCTGTGACATAGTCTCATTTATCAACATAAATTTATCTGCATAACCTCCAAGAGGTTAAAGAACCTGCCTAAAGTTACACAGCCCAGCGTTCAGACCCAGGTCTGCCTACCTGACTCCATGACCCACCCTGCTATGCAGCTTCTCTTGCAGGGCCACGGTAAGGTGAAGACCGTGGGTTTGACAGGGCCTCCATTTCTGGAGCATTCATTTTTCTTAATGGTAAATTTTATAGAACCCTGTTTACACTATGGTGAGCAGACACCCCTGGGATGAAAGTTAACATTTGTCCCAGTGATTGAGTGAAATTTGATGTGACATAGAAATTTTCTGCATAAAGCCAATCAGTGCTGCACGCTCAGCCCATGGATCCCTGAAGTGACCTCTTCTCAGGCCTCTCTAGGGAGATGTTGCAGAAGGAAGCTCTGCTGTAGAACCTGTGCAGAGCCTTCTTGGAGGCCAAGAAAAGTGACCTCTCTGTATATGCCACCTAGCGGTTGTTTGAGAAGTTCATCTATTTCCTCTGGGCTAAGGTTTCCAAATTTTCAACAGATACTAGAATTGGAAATGAAAAAATTGGAATTCCAGAGATCGTGTTATTCTGTATTTTTCGTAATTTTTTATTTTTTTTGAGGCACAATCTCACTCTGTTGCCCCATCTGGAGTGATGTGATGGCAGCCTAGTTCCCAGCAGCCTCAAATTCTTGGGTTGAAGTGATCCTCCTGTCTCAACCTCCTGAGTAGCTGAGACTACAGGCACCTGTCATGACACCCAGTTAATTTTTTTCTATTTTTAGTAGAGACAAGGTCTTGCTCTTGCTCAGGCTGATCATAAACTCCTGAGTTCAAGCAATCCTCCTGCCTTGGCCTTCTATTTTTTTTTTTTTTTACACAAATAAATATCCATTTAGTGTAGCACTACAGCCTATAGGCCATAGCAAATATTTAGTGACTGGAAAGTGCCAGAGCCCATTATTGGGTGTATTTGAATAATGAGATTTTTATTTTATTTAATTTTTGAGCCAGAGTCATGTTTTGTTGCCCAGGCTAGAGTGCCGTGGCATAATCATAGCTCACTGCAACCTCAAATTCTTGGGCCCAAGTGATGCTTTTGCCCTAGCCTCCCAAGTAGCTGAAACTATAAGCGCCTGCTACCATGCCAGGCTAATTTTTCTATTTTTAGTAGAGACAAGGACTCGCTCTTCCTCAGGCTGGTCTTGAACTCGTGAGCTCAATCATTCCACCACCTCGCCCTCCCAGAGTGTTAGGATTTCAGGTATGAGCCAAAGCACCTGGCCTCTAGCTTTCATCATAACATCAGTGGATTCTTTCAAACCAGGAATGCCTCTGTGTTGATTGTTAAACATTAATTCTCACAAGAAAATTCTAATACTTTTTTTCATTTTCCCAGTTTCTTGACTGATTTATTTTGGGATTCAGTGAAACATGCAAATTTCCTGAAAATTGGCAGGAAGGATTTCCTGCATGGAAACACTACTCTGGGTTGAGCAGAATTGTCAAAGCAAGTCTGCTATAGAAATTTGACTGCTATATTGTCAAGCTCAGTCACTGACATTTCTGGGGCTCCTACCTCTGCCAGTTCCTGGTTATGAGATCTTGGGCAAGTTACTTTATTCTCTGAGCTTCAATTTAATGGGTAGAGTAATTCTAGGTAATAACATACTTGCTTTGTGAGGCAATGTTGTAGAATGAGAGTCAGTCTGAGGTTTAAATCCTGGCTCCTTTACTCAACTACCTCTTTGATTTGAGGCAAGTTCCAGCCACTTGATTTTTCTCTTCTGTAAAATGGGGACAGTGATTGAGTCTATTTTATAGGATTTTGGTGAGTTTAAGTGAGATCACATATGAAAGTGCTGAACACAGAATACAGTACATTGTAAATGCTTGATAAATGTGTACCCGAATAGTTATTATCTGCTATGTCTACCTCACAGGGCAGTTGTGAGGATGAAATAGGTCATGTTGGATAAGTGCTTTGTAAGCTGTGAAATGATAGCCACACACTTCTCTTTCCTTCAGAGATGGGATAGTCAGAAGCTATAGGCAGATATCAGTGGTATCTCTAAGTATGGGGCCTGAGTATGTAACTTATATCCACGGAAAATAGCTGTGTTAAGGAGGCAATGTCATCATGGTTAGATGAAAAACAGGGTGCAAAATGCTGTTAGATGAAGGTTAATTGCAATCAAGTGGGCAAATTCTGGCATGGTATGACGTGGGGTACACATGGAGACAGACAGAAAGCTGATTTTCAGAAAGAGGCTTTAGAGGAAGGATGATGTTAAATGGAACCTGCCCACTATATATATATATAAATATATATATATATATCCATATTTTTTTTTAGTGAAAGCAAGATAATTTACTGAGAAGAAAGGAAAGAAGAAAGCCTGCACAGTGGAGGGGGTCCCAAGTGGGTGCCCCCTCTATATGTTTTTAAATAAGGATCAAATCAGAGGAAGGAGACATGTAATAACAGAGGGTTAGGGAAGGTCTCTGTCTCTTTTCTGAAACTGTTTCTGGTGAAAGGCTAAACTTAGAAAACATTCCCATTAGCAGAAACTAGTGCACCCTCTCCTGCTTTGAGTATACAGATGATGCCATTCATTTCCTACACTGAAGGCCAAACATGGTTGCAAAGATGGTCTTGTGTAACCCTGACAGCAGCCCCATCAAGCACATGCTAGCACCATTCCCAATTTGCAGAAGAGGGCTTGGAGTCCAGGAGAGTTAAGTCCATTTCCTGGGGCAGTGTTTTTCAACCTTTCTAATCTCATGACACACTTGAACCTATAGTTAAACTTCTGGGAAACACTTAAGTTACATTAATTAAAAAGAGAGAGAGAGTAAAAAAATATACCTACTATGCTTTGAACTTCTTTAAAAAATAATTTAATTAATGATCTTTAAAAACTTTTGCCACAGCAAACTGGTTGAAAATCACTGGCCTGAGGTCACATAGCTTATATATTGTGGAGTCAAGATTCAGACAGAGTCCAGGCCCTTAACCCCCACCAGGCTGCCACAACCTACCAGGTGCCAGATTGCTGATCTTGAATGAGGAAGAAGAAAATCCAAAAATATGACGAGTTTTTAGTGCCTAAGTGTCCTCCTTTCTTGCCTTTAGTACCAATGTTTCCTCTCTCCTGATAGTACTCCTACTTCTCTAGACATTGCTTCTTTGCCTCCAGGAGTGTATATATATGTAGTGGGCAGGATCCTTCACAGACCTTCACAGCAAAACACAGAAGAAAGGTTGGGGCCCAGAGGACTCTGAGTTAGGGTCAAGCATAGAAAAATACTCCTGGAAGCAAAGAAGCAATGTCCAGAGAAGTAGGAGTACTATCAGGAGAGAGGAAACATTGGTACTAAAAGCAAGAGAGGAAGAAGGATCGCCTTTATGCCAACAGCTTCAGCTGTCTTCTCATTCTAATCCAGACTGTTCCTCTGAGCTCCAGCCGGAGTGGCCAACCTTCCTGAGGTCCCAGGTTCCGACTGCATTCATCATCTCTCCCTTCAAATGCCTTTCCTCCCTACTGTCGTGGGGGAATCCAGAAAGCCTTCAGAGATAAAGCCTCTTTAATAAGTTCTTGGGGCTAAAGGTAGACATCAGAGTGTGTTCTCTGAGAGCTGCCAACAGTTTGGGAGTGAACATGGAGAGTGGAATTCATCATTTAATCAGTCAGCTGTCCACTGAGTGCCCGACAGCATGCCAGGTCCCATAGCTAGGGCAGGGGGTGCATTCATAGTAAAGTATCCAGGACCCCTGGTTTGGGGACCTTCTAGGCTGCTGAGGAAGACAGACATTTTCCAATCCCACCAAGTACGCAATACAAATTCAGAAACTGTGATAAGCGTCCATGAAGGAAAACTTCTTGGTTCTGTGAAAGAATATAATAGATCTATATTAGGTTGGAGGAGGGTAGTGACAATACTGTATCCCTGAGACCTGAGCTGGGGGAAGAGAATTTCATCTAAAGGCAACAGGAGGCACAAAAGGTACAGTGATGGGAAAAGCTTGAAATTCTGGGAAAGCCGAGAGGCAATCATGTAGGCCAAGCTGAGCAGCATGCTGGGGGGTATGGCCTAGATAAGACTGGGTGGCATGCACAGGGGTGGTGGCAGGACCCTGTGGGCTGCGGTAAGGAGCCTGGTTCGGCTAACTTTGTATTTGGAATTATATCAGAGTTACACAAAAGTTGCAAGAATGGTATAAAGGACATTTCTACATCCTTTACCCCAAATCTATGTGTTGTTGATATGTTATCCCATTCGAGTTACCACTTTCTATATAAGGTATATACATGTGACTTTTATCCTGAACTAATTGAGAAAATGTTGTAAACATCATAATCCTTTGCTCCTAAATAATGTGTATTTCCTGCCACAGTACAGTTACTTCTTTAAATTTCATATTGATGCAATATTATCTAGTTTACCCCCCCTCTTGTCAATTGCCCCAGTAATGTCTTTTATGTAGCATTTCCTCTCTAGTACAAGATCCAGTCTAGGAATGGTATATTGTGTTAAGTTGTTATTTCTCTTTCGTATCCCTTAATCTGCAATGGTTAGCCTTTCTCTGTCTTTTATGATGATTCTTATTGAAGAATGCAGTTTTCCCTTTTATTTTACTGGAATGTTCCTCATGTGGGGTTTGTCTGCTGTTTCCGTCATTGTTATATATGGGTTTATGCATAAGCTATATCGTGTCCTTCTCAGTGTAACAACTAGAGGCACACAGTGCCTGTCTGTTCTTCCTTGGTTATTTTAAATTTGATCACCCAGTCAAAGTCTTGTCAGAGTTCTCCAATCTGTAGTTAACTGTTTTTATTTTACTGTCTTTCACTGCACATTTATTTATATGGGACTCCTGGACTTCTATCGTTTTCTAATAATTTTATAATTAGTTGTTAATCTTAGTTATTTCGGTGCTCAGATTGTCCCAGATTTGGCCACTGGGAAGTCCTTAAAAGCAGAAGCCTAGACTTCATCCCAACTTCAGTGGAGTGGCATGATGCAATCTGCATTTAAGAGCACCCTGAATGCTACATGACAGCTCATTGTAGGGGCTCCAAGGTGGAAGCAGGGAGAGCCATTAGGAGGCTCTGGTAGTGCAGGTGAGTGATGCTTAGACCTGGTAGTGACATACAGGGTGGAGGGGATGGATGGGTGTAAGAGCAACCTTGTAATGTAGAACCATCAGGACTGTGGTGGATTGACTATATGACTATAGAGAGGGAGGGGTTGAGAACCACGGGAGCAGCTGAGTGGATGGTGATGTGGACTGCTGTGGAGAAGATAGCAGAGTAGGGGTTCTGGGGGGGTGTGTTAGACATGCTGAGTCGTCACGTCTTGCCAGTGTTCTCTGGCATCCAACTGAAGGAGTGAAGTAGAAAGTGGATTGGGAGCTGATGAGAGAAGTCAGGCCAGAAATAAGTTTACATAGTGGCTAACACTGTGCTTCCTTCTAAAGTAAATCAGCTTTTTTCTTGCCGCTGGGGATTGCCCTGATGGGTTGCCATGTCTGGAATGAGCTCTCATTTTTCATCTGGGCACAAAAAAGATGATTAAAACATTTGTCTAGGCTCAGCGCCCATAGCACAGTGATTATGGCACCAGCCACAAACACCGAGGGTGGCCGGTTTGAACCCGGCCTGGGCCAGCTAAACAACAATGACAACTGCAACAAAAAATAGCTGGGTGTGGTGGCAGATGCCTGTAGTTCCAGCTACTTGGGAGGCTGAGGCAAGAGAATCGCTTAAACTCAAGATTCTGAGGTTGCTGTGAGCTATGACATCATGGCAGTCTACCAAGGGCAACATAGTGAAACTCTGCCCCCCCGCCCAAAAAAAGAAAAGAAAACTGAACTGCGCTCATTGGCCCCAGGTAACTGCATATATATGTATTACTATATATTTCATTTGCTTACCTCTATACAACTTGTTTCTGGGACTCTTCCCCAGCCAGGTGCAATGTAAGTACGTGGAAGGAGGCATGGGCTGGGCCCTGAAGATCGCTGGAGTCTGTTTGACTATGATCCTGTGCCCTAGCATGTCTTCAGTTCAGTGTGCTCCCTGTAATCCAGGCAACCACCCATCCAAACCTATGCATGGTCCCTCCCCACTCCATGTGCCCTGGGAGATGGATTGAGGTCTGGATGCACATTCTAATGCACTTTCTTACAGGGCTGGTGTTGTCCAGGAAACCTGTACTCCTGCCTATGGGGTGCTGATGGCCCCTTGGCAGTCACAAATACCAAAAGGCAGAAATTTTGAGAGACACAGGGAGGGGCAGAGGCTCTGGAAGCCCAGGAAAGGCAAGATGATTTCTGGTTGGAAAAATTAGGGTAAGTCCTCAGAGAAGGTGACCTTTTTTTTTTTTATTTAATTTTGAGACAGAGTCCCATTATGTCGCCCTTGGTAGCGTGGTGTGATGGCACAGCTCACAGCAACCTCAAACTCTTGGGCTTAAGCAATTCTCTTGTCTCAGCCTCCCAAGTGGCTGGGACTACAGGCACCCCCTACAAAGCCAGCCTATTTTTCTGTTGCAGTTGTCATTGTTGCTTAGCTGGCCAGGGATGGGTTCGAACCTGCCAGCTTTGTGGTGTATGTGGCTGGCACCGTAACCACTGTGCTGTGGGCACCAAGCCAGAGAAGGCAACATTTGAACTGGGCTTTGCAGGTAGAGTAGATGATTTTTCCATTTCACAAAAGAAATAATTTGACTATTCAGAACGAAAGAGGAAATAAGAAAACAATCAAAGCCCCACTTCTCACATTGTACTGACATTGTCCACGCAGTCATTATCGGTTGCTTATTCTGCAGAGTTAGTCTGTTGCACTGATTCATTCCAGACTGCACAACATGGGCTTGCCACCCGGGTCTGGGCGGTAAAGACAGAAGCAACATTGGGGACCAGTGCTCAATCAAGCCCATCCATTCATTCTTTCATTCTGCAAACATTAAGGACTCAGTGCCTACCAGGCCCTTAGGATCCAGTGAGTTTTGGGACATGATTCCTTCCTCTCAATTCTAGTCATAAAGGAGTTGTATAGTGGAAAGAATTATAAAGCAACTTGTAGAATGCCACAATAAAGGCACAGAACATACAAGCTGTTGTGACATAGAGAAAGAACTTAAAGCAGTGGTTCTCAACCTTGCTAATGCTGCGGCCCTTTAATACAGTTCTGTGGGTCATGACCCACAGGTTGAGAACTGCTGACTTCAAATGAGCTGACACCTTGGGAGCAGGTGAGGATACCAGGCAGAGCAGGAGCAGTGCGAGGGAGACCAGTGCCACAAGGACCAGGTGCACGTAGACACTGCCAAACACTTCTCTGTCCACAGTCAGGAAGTTCATCCCACCTACTTTCAGGCTTCTGGGTGTTTTTTCTGTTTTCTGGTTCGAATATTTCCTTTCTCCCATTTTGGTGGAAAATGTTTTTAGACTTTTTCCACAATTGCAACTTGCATGCTTAATTTGTTTTACGTTTCTTTTTAACACTAAAAGCATTTAAAGCTGTTAATTTACCTCTGCATATAGCATTGACTATTAGTCCTAGTTTTTTATTATTTTCTAAATAATCAGTTTTTTATTCTTGATTTTCTTCTTGTCCTAAGGGTAATTTGAGATTCTACTTAACGCTTTTAAATTTCTAAGTGGTGTGTTTTATATATTGTTAGTTGTATTGTATTTTTATCAGAGAATGGCTTCTGGAGTTTCTGCTCTTCAAAATTTACCAAAATATTCTCCATAGCTTAATATTTATTAAATTTTGTCACTGTGCCATGAAACTTGAAAAGCAGTTGTACTGTTTGTTTTCAGGGTAAAAAAATTTATATGTTCATATTCTTTATGTCTTTATTTATTTTTTGATTACTTGTTCAGAAAATGTGTTAGAATATTTCCAATAAAACTGTTTCTCAAGTTTTTCTTGTATTACTATCTATTTCATTTCACAAATCTTTGTTGTTTATTTAACACATAAGAAATTAAACTCAGCCTCAGTGACTCAGTGCTAGCCTGTAGTCCTAGCACTCTGGGAGGCCAAGGAGGGATGATCTTTTGAGGTCAGGGGTTCAACACCAGCCTGAGCAAGAGCAAGATGCTATCCCTAAACAGAAAAATTAACCAGGTTTTAAGGTAGGTGCCTGTAATCCAGCTACTTAGAAGGCTGAAGCAGGAAGATCACTGTATGTAGCCCTGTGTAGCTCATACCTACAGCCCCAGAGGCTTGTTCCTGGACACCCTGCCTCTCTAAGGGGATTTATTCCCAGAGATTGGTGCAGACATACAAAAGCCCAGCTCCTTTGCAATGAAGTAGGACAGATTGCAGCTCTATGCATTCATTTGAAAATTAGCAGGTGGCTGGGTGCAGTGGCTCACACCTGTAATCCTAGCACTGTGAGAGGCTGAAGTGGAGTTTAAGACCAGCCTAAGCAAGAGTGAGACCCCGTCTCTACTACAAAAACAGGACAACTAGCCAGGTGTAGTGGCGGGGGCCTATAGTCCCAGCTACTCAGGAGACTGAGGAAAAAGAATCACTTGAGGCCAAAGAGTTTGCGGTTGTTGTGAACTATGGTGCCATGACATTCAACCCCAGGGCAACTGAGTGAGACTCTGTCTCAAAAAAAAAAAAAGAAAAAGAAAAAGAAAACTGATAGGTGATATATTTATGTCAACTGAAAATGGAGTTGAAAATGCACCAAAATATTATTTTCCCAGAAATCTTGAAATCTGTTTTAAAATTATTGTATCAAATTGAAAAGCAAGGCTGCATATTCTTTGCTGTTCATAGGACTGTGTTTAGCCAATGTGTCAAAATGCATAAAATTGTTTGCCTTAATTTGAGCTTGCCATAATTTCAGTTTCATTTGGAATGCTGTTATTGTTTGAAACATTGTGTTGATATGTTGGTTTTCACCTTGAAGAAGCATGTTTAAGGCTCCGTGCCTGTGGCTCAAGCGGCTAAGGTGCCAGCCACATACACCTGAGGTGGCAGGTTCGAATCCAGCCCAGGCCCGCCAAATAACAATGATGGCTGCAACCAAAAAATAGCCAGGCGTGTGGCAGGCACCTGTAATCCCAGGTACTTGGGAGGCAGAGGCAGGAGGATCACTTGAGCTCAGGAGTTCGAGGTTGCTGTGAGCTGTGATGCCACAGCACTCTATCCAGGGTGACAGCTTGAGGCTCTGTCTCAAAAAAAAAAAAAAGTATATTTAACTCATTTAAATGAGCAGTTAAATCCACTAAAAATGCTAAATCTGTAAGCCAGTTTTCATTGTCAAGTTCTGGCAAAACAAAAAATTTGGTTTTTGATACCATAAACAACTTGATAATATGTCACAAATCATAAGAATCTGTTCAACATTTGACTTAGCCATCTTACTTCCATAAAGTAAATGATGTCACTTAGTCAGCATCAATTTTTTTTTTTTTTTAGAGACAGAGTCTCGCTTTATCACGGTGGAGTGCCATGGCGTCACACAGCTCATAGCAACCTCCAACTCCTGGGCTTAGGCGATTCTCTTGCCTCAGCCTCCCGAGTAACTGGGACTACAGGCACCCGCCACAACGCCCGGCTATTTTTTTGTTTTGTTTTGCAGTTCGGCCAAGGCCAGGTTTGAACCCGCCACCTTTGTATATGGGGCCGGCACCCTACTCACTGAGCCACAGGTGCCACCCAGCATCAATATTTTTAAGGAATTCCTGGAATTGACCCTTATGCAATTCACAGTCTTAATGATTCACACAGTGTTATTAAAACTGTTGTGCATAAATATTCTTGATGTACTATGCGATCGTAATTTATCAAATGTAAGTTTGGGGTGGCAATTAATTAATTAATTAATCTTCTATTAATTTTACAAGTTCCTCTCTTTTATCTCCCATCACTGGGGCACTATCAGTAACTATACCAAATACATTGATAACAAACAAAGTTACTTTTAACATATTTTTTTACTGCTTCCTATAAATCTCTTGTTTAGTTGCGTCTTTTTTTTTTTTTTTTTTTTTTTGAGACAGAGCCTCAAGCTGTCGCCCTGGGTAGAGTGCCGTGGCATCACAGCTCACAGCAACCTCCAATTCCCGGGCTCAAGCGAGTCTCCTGCCTCTGCCTCCCAAGTAGCTGGGACTACAGGCGCCCGCCACAACTCCCGG
>CAUYON010120184.1:0-12065 GCA_963573935.1 Arctocebus calabarensis
CCAAATCCATAACTATACAGGGGGTGTCTGGAAAGCTGGTTACCAAATTTTTCTCCCAGCCTTCAAGCTGCAATTGGGATGACTTGCTGTTCTCTCATGCCTCCCTAATCATGCCTGAAAGTCCTGCTCCTCGTTTGGGGAGGGACATACTAACTAAAACAGGAACTTTTCCCTCTGGAGATCTAGTCATGATCAAAACTCTCCCCTCTATTTCACCTTCCCTGACCCCAACTTGGCAAGTCCCCTTTCCTATTATCTTGTCGTCTTCTACAGCTGTTAAAGTTATAGGAGTCGATTCCTGCACACATCATTCACGAGTAAAATCCTGGAACCCTCCATCTTCTACACAGGCAGACAATGAAGACAGCCAACCACAGACCACCTACACTTGTGAGCCAAAAGAAAGTTTGAAGTTATCATTTAGGAAACAGCAAGAAAAATCCTCATGTGGTTTTCTTTTAGCATCACTGAGTAAGTGCTTCAGACCTGACGCTGTTCTACCTTTGCCTATTACTGATTATACTAATCAGATTTATGTTTTCCAGAAATGTCATCAAGCCACACGCAATGAAGATGATTGCAGTCCATGAACCCCTGCATCACTCTCCCTCCGGAGAAACCCTAACTGCCCCCTTCTATCATTACCCGATTCAGCAGGAAGCAGTTAGATCGAGTCTTTGCCCCTTTTCCCTAACAGCAGTTAGAGTTTCTACTCGGAGAGGGAGAATTGATGCAGGACATTTGGCGCTCTAGCCAGCTCAGCAGAGCTGGTGGACCTGCTGCCTCCTCCTTGGTGGTGTCAGTGCTGCGGCAGCCAGCTGAAGAGCCAGTGGGCTGGATGACAGGCAAGGAGGGGGACCTCCAACCTCCACCGGAGGCTCCAATAGCCAAAAAGGCTGGACAACTGCCAAGGAGACATGTTTGCCTTGGTGTCTCCTTCACTTTACACTTAGGACTAAATGTGGAACCCCTTTTTCCTATGCCTAGGTCAATTTCATGTGAATTTCCTAGGCCTCAATTCCATGAATGGACTGTGTCCATTCATTGATACACTCATTCACTTTGCCCCAATGGAAGGGACTGTGTTCGTTCATTGATACATTCATTCACCCTGCCCCCAGCGGAAGGGACTGTGTTCATTCATTTCCTGGCCAAGGAACCCATACACCTATATATAGTCCTCCAAGACTCAAAGCCTAAAGGGGGAGACGGGGAAAGACCGGAAGAGAAACTGAGAGAGCTTTTCTCTCCCCACTTGAGTTCTCTCTCTACCAGGAGCTTTAGTGTTTTCTGTATTCTTTTCTGCAAATAAATTCTGTCTTGCCACTGGAGGGGAAAAAAAAAAAGAAAAGAAAATGCCATGAAGGCTATGTTAAACAATTTGATGAAAACATTTCAGATTGTATATGAAACCAGCACATTG
Source organism: Arctocebus calabarensis (assembly GCA_963573935.1). Taxonomy (NCBI): domain Eukaryota; kingdom Metazoa; phylum Chordata; class Mammalia; order Primates; family Lorisidae; genus Arctocebus; species Arctocebus calabarensis. The sequence continues at coordinate 1,424 of CAUYON010120184.1, forward strand.
TACCCCTTGATTGCACTAATATATGCAGCTGTGATTTAATAAAAAATAAAGAAGAAAGAAAGAGAGAAAGAGAGAGAGAAAGAAAGAAAGAAAGGATTCTCCAGCCTTCATTTCACCTCTGTCGTTTTACTCTATCATTCTATACAACTGGTGCCTCTTTTCCCCTTGACCTCACCCTTCTATACATATGTCTATTGTTAAATGAAGATGGCATGCTCTCTCCCTTCTAAAAATTTTTTGCTTTAAAGTAACACATAATTATACTATTTACAGGGCAACCAGCACAATATTTCAATACATGTATGCAAGGTAATAATCAAACCAGAATAATTAGCATATTCAGCACTTCAAATATGTACCATTTCTTTGTGTTGGGAACATTCAAAATCTCTTCTAGCCATGTGAAAATATATAATAAATTGTTAATTATAGTTAGCCCATCATGCTATAGAACACTAGAAATTATCCCTCCTATTTAGCTGGACTCTTGTATCCATTAACCAACCTTTTCATGCTTTCTTCTTTGGAAGCCTCCCACCAACTATTCAATGTTTATAACAACTTGACCATTCCTACTGGTCACAGTTTTCTGGAAAAGTAGACTGACTCACACCTAGTCAGAATCTCTTATTGTCTTTTGAAAATACAGTAGACTATGTTACACACTGTTGCTATGAATTTTTATAAAGAAGGGGTGAATCTCTTCTGACATGGCTACACTTTGAAGTCACTTATGACTTATGTTTTGGAAGGACATGGATTATGCAAACACTTGAGTGTCATGACCTAGCTCAGGGACAGGGAGTGAGCAAAATACAGTAGAAGAGAAGACACAGAAACAAAAGATGGGATCAGGAGGACTGACTGAGCTGATGGCTGCAGCCAGCACCGAAGCACAAAGTCAGCTTTCTATTATATTTGTCTGTACAGGGTTGTCCAGCAGGAAGCGGCATAGGCAATGTGGGGAAATAGCATAAACAAAAGACATAATTTTGGTCTTCCAGAACAATAGGAAAATATGAATGACCTTAATAAAGATAAATCATCTTGTTAATGGTTTCTACCCAACTTCGTTAATATATGACAAGTAGTAAAAAGGGAAAGATCATGATGGTCTCTGCATAGTTAACTGGATAAAGAAAGAGCGACTTGGCTTCAGGCAGAGGGAGCGTGAAGAAAGGAATATGGCTGTTTGGGGAATGGAGGAGAAGAAGTTGGGGATTAATTTCCTGAACGTTCACCAGGCTGTAGGGGTCCTGCCATCTCACAGCCTGCTCTCTACACTTGAGGTTGCCTTAGATTAATAGATACATTTGCTTTAAATCTGGGTTTTGGAATGATTTCCCTCAAAGTCAAGTTTTCCTGAAATGATATCACATTTTCCTCCATACAAAAGCTATATTCAAATGAACTATGTCTCCAGCCCCTGAAATATCTTGTCCTTTCCTCCTGCCCTCCAGACTCCCACATTTCCCCCAATATTACGCTAGTCATGGAAAACTACATTGGAGAACTGCTACAAGAAATTATTCCTGGATGCCCAAACAGAAAACTGTGCGAGATGTAAGCCAATTTCGAAATTCATGGCAGACTGAAAACAGCCCACGAAGTCTAGCTTGCCCATGAACTCAAAAGTGATGCCTATTTTACCACTCACATCATACCTACCAACCTCATCTTACATTCTATATGCGCTTACTACCTACACTAGTACAAGAAGCTCAAGTTTGAGAACAGGACATCAGGACTTCTGACTTTTGGATGGCACCTGTTTGGGAGTGGGGGAGAGAAGGTTCCTGAGAAACTGTAACACAGTTTCCTCCTCCCCCTGAGGACAAGGCCTCTTCATTAATAAGGGCCACTCAGAAAATCCTGCTCCAAAGGCAAAAAAGAGAACCAGGCAGCATCCTACCATTTTCACACCACTAACAGGCTACAAGCATTCAGTGTCACTGATCTGTTCAAAATCTTGAACAGAAAAGGGACAGAAAGAGAGGAGAGAGGGAAACAAAGGGCACAGGTGTATAAACCAGAACGAGAACGGAGGTCACCCAAAGGATGCAAAGCAGAGAGAGCTGGGGGAGCAAGGGAATATGTTCAAACTCCAAAACCAAACTTAGAAGTTTAAACAAAACGGTCCTGCTTCATAATGAATTGTATAATGAAGTTTAGAAAATGATGCTTTGTCTAGACTAGGGACTCCAAATTATTTCCTATTGGCTTTTTTAACATTAAAGTTTAAATTTTTAGCTCCTTTTAATGTCATACTTATATATCACCTCAAACTTGTGCTCATTAATTTTTCTATCCACATGTATATCAGATCATAAAAGGAATAAAAATATCGAAGAAGCCATGCTTTTCAAAACAAACAAACAACTCCCCCCCAAAAAAACCCCCCCAAAACCTTGACTTTTCATTATAACATCTTGGGTCAAATTAGTGAATTCTTTTGTGCCTGGGCTCAGCATGGTAGCAAGCATCAATATTATCTCACTGGATCCCCACAATAATTCTCTAATTTACATTTTAAAGAGGAAAAAACAAAAGCTCACAATATTCAAGCAAATTTCCCAAGCTCACACATCTGGCAAATAGACAGCTAGGATTTCAACCACCTCTGCTTACTCTCAGCTACTATCTGGCACTATTCCCTTTAGAACACAACCACCGTGCCAACTAGGGGATCACTTTATATTTTTCACAGACTGCACTTCAGCAAGCCAGGGCTGTGAGATTGATAAAAACATTAGCCTACTATGAGCAAATGACATGTTCATTGTCGCCAAAGAGAGCAACAGATGGGACATACAAAGAACAAAAAGTTAAGTGATAAGGTAGACAATTAAAGACAAATGTTATAATTATGTAATAATTTGTACTTCCATTCAATTTTACATCTTTGTTAACTGTTTCTGACCTTCAGATGGAGGTCAGTTTACTCAATAGGCCTTGAAGAAGTGGTAGAAGCACTCTGACCCCGTCAGTGAAGGGGAAGGGCTGTTCTGAAGTCTGAATGAGCGCCTGCAAAAAGATGCCTAGCAGAGCACCCAGGAAGGACAGGCACAGAGCAAGTGCTCAACCACAGCCATGACCTTCCCCCTTGCAGCTGTTCACGCCTAGCACAGAGGATGGCACATGGGGCCCTTTAAAAATGTCTGCTGAATGAGCACAGGGAGAGGAAATGTGCTATGATCTCAGGTCTCTATCAGGGTCCACCTTTCCTACAATTGCCCATTTTCTGAACTCAGCTCTGAAATAAGCTAGTCTCTCTTTTACACTTCTTCACATTATCCAAAATAATTCAATGTCCATCTTTTCCTTTGGGAAAATCAAAGGTTGACATGGCTACCTTTTGAACTGAAGCTGTTAAAGATCCTTTCTTGTGTTCAAAAGTTTTACTGATTTTGAAAGGTCTTATTGATAAAAAAAAAAAAAAAACAGAGACACTCAGGGGAAAAGGACAAAGAGAAAAAAGAAGAAAGAGAAAGAATAAAGAGGCCAAAAAAGAAAGAGAAGGAAGAGAGCCCAAGAAGAGCACAGAGGGGCAAAAGGCTACTGAATGCATAATTGCCAACAGTCTTAGAAATCAGCTCATGCAACAACCATGGAGTGTTATTTTTAAATAATGAAGGGGAAAATATTTACATAAAATCCAAAGGATGGATGCTCTTTGTTGAATGCTGAAAAATGACAATGTATTCAATTCATTAACTCATGAATTAGTCTGTGTGATGTTTACTTTAGTAACCATTGGCAATTCTGAGCTAAATATTTACGAGAATTAAAAAGAAATTTAGGAACTAAAGAGAGAAATGAAGAATGTATTCTTTCTGCTTTGTCTTCACCACTCCATGTATTTTGTTGTGCCCATTTTGCACCATTTTAATGATGTATTTAGGTCTTGGGGTTGGTCAAATGACATGAAACCCTTTCAGTCCTTCTTGAAGACCTTGGCCTCCAAAGTACATATAAAAGTACAGATTCTTAAACAATTTAAAGCAAAGTCATATAGAAAAGAAGTCACACAGACATTAAGCAATTTTCTAATTGGGCTTATAAATGATAGTTTCAAAAGCAGATATGTTACAACAAAACACATATTAGGAGTAAATTGGGCCTTAATTAGGTTTAGCAAATTTTATGTCCTCATTAAAAACCGAATCACAACAATAAACTTGACTTACCACCAGAATTAACTCTTCCACAATTGTCTACTCTTCCCAAACATTCTTTGTGCGCTCTCGCGCCACACTTGAAACATAAATAGCCTTGATAAAATGTTCCTCTGAAAGGTAAAATTAGAGAGTGATATATTAAAATGTGCTAAATTCTGCCTATATGAAATCATTCGTGTGAGAAAGGAAAGGGTGCTATTCAAAGCACACCTCAGCAGAGACAGAGGAGATCACGGGGGCTTCTCAAGGGTCTGTCCAAGGCTTTATCTAGCAAGGGTCTGACAGATCCAAATGTTACGGCAATATCCCCACTTCAGAGTATCCTGGCCGCAAAAGTCTGAAATATTTAGCAATTATACCAGTTCCCTTAAACTGAAACACCGGACTGCGGAAGCTTACCTCAGGAGCATCTGGCAAACTCTGCAGGACGTAACTCGAGTGAAGGTGTGCATCTTGAAGTCATGGGAATTGGAGTCTGCATAGTCGGGCCTGATGTTAGATCTAGAAAAAGGGAACAAACAAACTTCTAAAGCAAGGTTCACAACAAAGCAACCATAGAGGCATCTAAACCTAAATTCATCACAACTCCACTGGGCAGAGAGCTAGTGTGAGCAGAAGGGCTATTCCATATGCGACGTCCCCTAAGCCAAAAGCACACTGTGCTTTAAACGAGCACCCAATTCTGCTTATGTGGAACCCACGACAACCAGGGTTAGGAAGGACACAGGCAACCTAACCTTCCTCAGAACTGAGTGTTCCCAGGGAACTCTGAAGATGGACACATCGGTCAGCCTGCCCGGAACAAAACCAAAGCGGCTGGATCTCCACGCTGTGTGACGGGTTCTGTTCTACAGCCACATCCCTGAACTATAAACAAGCTGGTGAGGGGAGGAGGGGGGGACGGGTGCCACACTTCCAGAGTTCGTCTCCACCCACATATATGGATTCTGTAATTGTTATGAAAAGCAATAAAATAATTTTATAGAAAGTTTATAAGGCATCAATATAATCATTATAAGTATCTTCCTTTATGGCAGTGGTTCTCAACCTTCCTAAAGCCGCAATGTATTTTCATCGTTAAAAAAGGGGTCGCGACCCACAGGTTAAGAAGCACTGTTTTACGGCTCAGCGCCTGTAGCTCAGTGGTTAGGGCACTGGCCACATACACTGGGGCTGGCGGGTTTGAACCTGGGCAGGGCCTACTGAACAACTACTACAACAACAACAAAAACTGCTGGGCATTATGGCAGGCACCTGTAGAACCAGCTACTTGAGAGGCTGAGGCATGAGAATCACTAAAGCCCAAGAGTTTGAGGTTGCTGTTAGCTATGACACCGTACTCTACTGAGGGCGACATAGTGAGACTCTGTCCCCAAAAAAAAAATCTTCCTTTGCCAGGAGTGGTGGCTCACACCTGTAAGGGAGGCTGAGGCAGGTGGATTGCTTGAGCTCAGGAGTTTGAGACTAACCTGACCAAGAGCAAGACTCTGTCTCTACTAAAAATAGAAAAGCTAGCTGCACATTGTGGCAGGTACCTGTAGTGCCAGCTCTTGGAAGGCTGAGGCAACAGGGTCTTTTGACTCTAAGAATTTGAGGAGCCATGTCAGTCTACCCAGGATGACCAAGTGACAGTCTATCTCAAAATATCTTTCTTCACAAACAGTTCACTTTCTCACACGCCAAATAAAACACAAAAACTGTTTTATCACTTACATTGTCTTTTATACACATGTACAACCAAAGGTCATTACATGTACCACAAACTAATATGCACTGTGCATTTGCTTTGTGCCAGACACTGTGACAACCATGTGACATTCACTACCTCACTTAACCTTCACCTCAATCCTAATTGCCTGGCACTAACAGTATCTCTAGTTCACAAACAAGGAAGCTGTGGCTCATCCTAAGGGGTGGCGGGCTCCAGCTTTTTTTCTTCTCTGCCACACATTAGAAGAATAAGAGTTATCTCGGGCCACATAGTGTTTGTCAATACACAAACCCTAATGAAAGCTGATTAGCCAAAAAAAAAAAAAAAAGTCCATGCATACTTTCTGTGATATGTGACATCACAGATAAGCCAAAAACACTCTCACAAAATCAGTATGTGGCCCACAGGGTGTAGGTTGGACACCCCTTACAAAAGTACAGCTTCCCCTTAAAGGAAATGGCAGAATCTAACCCAGGTCTGTGCTCTTAGGCTCTGAAGCTATAGTTCCAGGAAGAAACCAGTAATATTGGGCGGCGCCTGTGGCTCAATGGAGTAGGGCACCAGTCCCATATGTCGGAGGTGGCAGGTTCAAACCCAACCCCGACCAAAAAAATAAATAAATAAATGTTGCTTTCAAGTGGAGTGAAAGTTATAAAAAAAAAAAAAAGAAAGAAAGAAAAGAAACCAGCAATATTCACATTAATTAGATTTTTGTGTTTAGTCGGTATGTTGGAAACAGATTTTGCCATTTCTAGAGGATTTTTTACATGATTCTTGATTTAGCCACGTCATGAAAGAAAGCAGAAAAACTAGAATAGCAGAAGTTAAAAACAGATACAGAGGTCCCCTAGAAAGCTAAGATGATGCACCCTACCATGTTGCACACAATCTGAAAGATTGTAGGGCAAGTATGCGATACTGATGAGCGAGGGCTTCCCCTTCTATAGAATACTGCAACCCGCCAGCACGCAGAGCCCTGGAGTAATGAAGTGGAACACAGGCGGGCGGCCAGGCATCAATCTCTGGAGTACCAGGAGAGGTCTTATGAAAAAACATTCTCAAAGGCAATTGGAGTAGCAGGCAGTGATGCAGAAGTGTCACAGAGGTCAGCCTTCCAACCCATCTGCTGAATATGAGCATGCTAAAAATGAAATCAAATATTAGTGCCATCTGGGATTTCTCTGCTCTGTGCTTCTGTGACCTCAGTTTTTAGGAAAATGTTCTGCTTTGTGCTGAAAAGTACCACCATTTCCCCAGAGGCACTTTTTCATTCTTGATTAAAAATTATAGAGCTCCTCTTCAGGAAGGGATGAATACAGAAAACATAAAGATCGAGAAAGAAAACTCTCTTTACTTTGGTCGAAAACCATTTGTTTCTTGAGTAGATATAGCCATCCGTTGAAAGGTGCCTCAAAAACCACTTCCTGAACAGGCACAGTGGCTCAGGCCTGTAATCCCAGCCCTCTGGGTAGGTGGATCGCCTGAGCTCAGGAATTCAAGATCAGCCTGAGCAACAGCAAGACTTCATCTCTAATAAAAAATAGAAAAACTAGCCTGGCATTATGGTAGGTGCTTGTAGTCCCAGCTACTTGGGAGGCTGAGGCAGGAGGATTGCTTGAGCCCAAGAGTTTAAGGTTGCTGTGAGCTATGACACAGGGTACTTTTCTCAGGGCAAGAGTGAGATTCTTTCTCAAAAACCACAACACAACAAAACAAAACAATTTCCTAGTCAGGAAGAGCTGTTGGCTCATTTGTCTCAAGCATCAGGGTGATATAGACAAAGATGAATTGTCAAATAACAATTTCGGTCCTGGCAATTTAAAGAATTCATCAGCCTGGAGTTTTCAAACAAAAGTAGGTCTCCTTCAGGCAGAATCTCATGTAAATGGGTCCCAAACAGATAAGAATTTAATTAGTTTTAGAAGTCTGCTTTGGACATAAGTGGAACTTCTTTCTTCAAACTGCATTATGCTTAACAAATTGACTGCCATAACAAAAAATAAAAAGAATTTTTTTTTCTTGAGGGCACAGTGTGTTTTATTATGAAAATAGAGTAAAAATCTCAAAAGCAAAAGAATCCTAAAACATACATTAATAAAAAGTAATAGAAAAATGTGAAACTTAGAAATGTGAAAACTTGAGAAATAGTTCGTGATTGATGTGGCAGGTAATGTGATAAAAACAACAATGTAATACAGACTTGTGTACAACTCGAAATGTGTGTGTATTATGTGTGTACAGAGAATGTGATCTGTGCTTGCACCATTTGTATTTAAAACTTCTGCACCTAATAAGGAATAAGCTGGCTTTTCAGAAGACAAACAGCTGAAAGGAAAATCACAAACACACTATGAGGTTCTAAAAAAATCTTTTGATGAAAAAAGTTCTGAAAATATTTTTAACAGTAGCTGCCTTAAGGGATGAAACTTGAAGTGGTAATGTAGAATAGTAGGAAGGGACTGCCTGAATTTTTTTTAAACTAAAATTGCACATTATTTTTAAAATCAAGACTCTAATGCTAAAGAATAAAAGTTGACTCTATGACCCTGAAAGTGCTACTGAGGCACAACTGAATATAAAAGCATGGTGAAGGACAGGAATCTGAAATTAGACTACCCGGGCTTAAATCCTAACTTGCAAATCAGTAGCAGGGTGGCCTCAGGCAAGTTAGTATGCATAAAACAGGAATACTAATAAAACCAAACTCATAAAGTGAAGTAATATATGTAAACTGCTTAGAACATTGCCCACTCCAGAGTTGGTGTTCCATCAGCGTTGGCGACAATTTATGGAGTGCTGATTCCAAATCCATGTGATAACGGTGTGATCATGATAGTGCTGTATGAGCAAGAGTCCATTGGTAAGTCTGAACCAAGTACCCCAGAGGATTCTCATTCACCTGGGAACTGTCAGCAGGAAGGCTGGTATATGTTCAGTCTCCCTCAGACCCGGAATCCGTCTATAACTAAGTACAATAAGAAGCAGGGTTACTCGGGAGAGGACAGGTGAGTAAAAGCCCAGGGAACTGGGTGAAGTCAGTGCCAACTAGCAAGAAGAAAAAACACACATGGCCTGTAGCCTGTGGGAATGAAGGAGCCAAAACAGTAAATCGGCAGGATGGGAGTGTTGAGAAGATGGACTGGAACAGAAGAAGATAGAGAAACACTGAGATTGTATGTTGAGAAAAACACCAGGGCAAATGGTCAAGAGGGAAATGTATTGTTCAACTCTAATGCACCAGGCCCTTTGCTAGGCTCTTCACATATTTCCTCACACTTATGTCTCATAACGAATCTAAAAGGCAGAGTCATTCATTAATCCAATAAATATGTATTGAGTAACTACCACATACACAGGCCCAAAGGCAGGACCACAAAGACGGCTCCTTTGGCTGGAGCCTAGTGAGTGAGGAAGGGAGACACAGCTGAGGATAGAAAGGTTGGCAGGAGCCAGAGAAAGGGGTAAGATTTTACACAGAGACAGTTGTTATATTTAGGTGACAAATCTTTATGGCCACTATGTAGAGATTTCCTCCTAGTGAGGCAGAATGGATGTAGTGAGACCAATTGTGGAGACAGGCCGTCTGGGGATAAGAACTGAGACTCAAATACAGTAGTTCACTTGGTTAGTCACACAGTTATGTGTAAAGGAGTCTGTTGTAATAATCTGCCCTAACATATGACAACTTACTATTGAGAACTTCAATTACATCTTGTAGATTTCTCAATAAAATCTTCCCATTTCTTTTGCTTTGCACAGAGCCCATTATTAGCTCAATTATTCAAGCAACCACATATTTATAGGACAAGGAATGTGGACACTCAGGGTGTCTTACAATACTGCGTGGCCTCCTCCCCTCACCTGGCTCCTCTGCAGGCTCAAGGCTGAGGACCACACGTTTGCCCTCACCTGGGCCTCTTTTCCTGTCATTGGTCTATAGGAATGTCAAATGAAGCACCCTCAAAACTCAACTTCCACACCTTTTCGGACAAATCGGATCCATTTATTCCATCTTGCACCCTAGAAACTTCAGAGTCACAATGAATTCTTCCCTTTCCCTCCTGTAATCTACATGATAATTTTCTCTTAACTTCTCTACTGCTCCAATTTCTCCTTTCCCCAAACTGACCAATTTCTATTGATTTCATCTTACAAATACCTTCTGAAAAACTCAAGTTCCTTACCCTTGTGTATACACACGCACTTGCACCAGTAGCTCTGTTTCTTTAGAGAACTCTAGCACAGACATACTATAGGTAACATTAGATAGGATTAGTGGATCCATTTAGCTAAGGAGGGCATGGGAACAGTATTTAAATTCAGGTCCGTCTGCCATTCGATCCTATAATTCCTTTACTAGGTATATATCCAGAAGACCAAAAATCACATCATAATAAAGATATCTGTATCAGAATGCTTATTGCAGCCCAATACATAATTGCTAAGTCGTGGAAGAAGCCCAAGTGCCCATCGATCCATGAATGGATTAATAAATTGTGGTACATGTATACCATGGAATACATGTATACCATTACGCAGCCTTAAAGAAAGATGGAGACTTCACCTCTTTCATGTTCACATGGATGGAGCTGGAACACATTCTTCTAAGCAAAGTATCTCAAAAATGGAAGAAAAAGTATCCAATGTACTCAGCCCTAATATGAAGCTAATTTATAGCTTTCATATGAAGGCTAAAACCCAATTATAGCACAAGAACATGGGGAAAGGGGCAAGGGAGGGGAGAGGAGGGGGA
>CAUYON010120185.1:0-15421 GCA_963573935.1 Arctocebus calabarensis
CTCAGAGAGGATAAAGTTGTGTACATCATGGGACATTTTAATTACATGATTGGTGAACATGGTTTGTTTTCAGACATGGAAAATAAATAGCCACTTACATATGGTTTAATAATTTTCTATTTAGTGAATTTAAGGTATACAGCATGATATTTTGATATCAATATACATGTGAAATAAAGTAATTTAACAACCACCATCTCACATAGTTTCCTTTTTCAAGATCTTCTGTGAGCCTTAAATCTACTGAGAAAATTCAGGTAGCAATACAGTATTATTACTTATAGTCATTATGCTGTACTGTGGATGTCTAAATTTGTCTGCTGCACATAACTGCAAATTCATACCCATCATCTTATAGCTCCTTGTTTCCCCCAAACCTGCCACTAGTAGCCACATTGTAGTCACATTCAATTCTCACATTGATTGATTTCTATACATTTGATTTTCCCTCCTTAGATTCCATATGTAAAAAACACTATAGAATATAAGTTTTTTCTGTGCCTAACTTTTCTCACTTGATATCATGTCCTGCTATTTCTTCCATGTTGTCAAAAATGATAGATTATTTTTATTTCCAGCTAAATAATATCCATATGTACATATATAGATACAGTTCACAAATTTTTTATGTCAAATACATTGTAATAAACAGCAGCCTCCTCCCCCTCCCCAAAGAACCCAGGTTTATCTCTGCCTGTTTCAGTTATAGTCCCCGGCATGCTCCTTCTGGTTAATTATAAAAGGCAGGTTTCAGAATAGAACAGGAAAGTTCTCCAAGTACCTCTTCTCCCTAGCAATGGCTAAACAAAATGATGAAAAACTTACCACAACCACCTAGCAATGGGTAAAGAATGGTGAAAAAAATTAACTGCACAAAATTCCCAGGCTAATATATCTCCAAAGCTGTTTCTGTGCCAACTGTCATGATGTACACTACGCAGTCACCATGCTGTAGCCCCCTGACTGTAACTCCACCTCTAGCTAACCACGTTTTGCTTGTTTTTGATTGCTTGCATGGGAACAAAAAGGGTATAAAAGGCTACCTGCTTTTCTCTTCGGGGTCATTTGCCTTTCTAGTAGGGTCCCCTGCACAGGAGTAATAAAGCACCTCTGATTCGTACCCAAAGCAGGGGTCCGTATTTTTCTTAAATTTGGCTACAGTTACAACAACATTTAGGCTATTACCGAATTTTGAATATACTAAATAATGCTTCAGTGAACCCAGATTATAGATATTTTTATGTGATCATTGTACTTCTTTTGAGTATATACAGAGAAGGATTGCTGGGTCACTTGGGAGTTCTATTGTTAATTGCTTAAAGAAGCTGCATATTATTTTCCATAATGGTTGCACTGATGTGTATTCCCATCAATACACAATGATTCAATTTCTCCCCACCTTTGCCAACACTTGTTATTGCTCATCTTTTTGAGAATAACCCTCTTAGTAGGTGAAAAATTTTAACCTCTCATTGAGGTTTGGATTTGAAATTTTCTGATGGCTAATGAAGTTGAACACCTTTCCTATTGACCATTTTTAAGCTTATTTGGGGGCTTTTCCTATTTTTCAGTTGGGTTATTTGAGTTTTGCTATTGAGTACAGTGAGTTGTGTGTTGTTGTTGTCTCAATTTATTTTTGCTTCTTTTTGCCTGAGTATCCCGTGTCAAATCCAAAAAACAATATTGCCAAACTATCAGCAAATATTTTCCTAGCTTATGGAAGTATTATTGTTTCACATCTTATGTTCAGGTCGTCAATCTATTTGGAGCTGATTTCTTTCTATGGTGTCATATAAGGGTTCAATTTCATTCTTTTCCACATACATATCCAGTTTCTTTAAAACAGTTATTCCCCATATTGTTTTGTGATGCTTTTCTCAAAATTAAGTTGACCATGTATGCTTGGGTTTCTTCCTGAGCTCCCTAATTTTTTTTAACTTGACAATTTCTGTTTTTATGCAGGCATAATATAGTTTGGATTAGACTAACTTATATTATAATTTGAAATCATGGACTGTGATGCTTCCATCTTTGTTTTTACTTACGAGGCTTCATTTGTCTATTCATGAGCCTTTGTAGCCCTCTATGAGTTTTAGCATTGTTTTATGTTTCATTATAATTTTTAATTGTCACATAAGAAATATATATGTGAATATGTATATATATTTATAGGGTACAGGGTAGTGGTTGGAGACATATACATAGCATAGTGATAAGGGCATTTAGGATATCCATCACATAAATCCTTTATGTGTTCTTCAAGGAAGAGCATTCCAAATCTCCCATTGCCTATAAAAACTTAGGCAGGCATTGTGGCGTGTGCCTGTAGTCCCACCTTCTTGGGAAGCTGAGGCAGGAGGATCACTTGATTTCCTGGAGTTTGACATTGCTATGAGCTAGGCTGAAACCTTGGCAGTCTAGCCTGGGGCAACAGAACAAGACTCTGCCACCCATAAACACAAAACAAAACAAAACACAAAACCAAAATCTTGTATTGCAGCTATTTTAGAAAATCCAATGCAATATTGTTAACTGTCATAGCCTTAATGTGCAATATAACACCAGGATTTATTTCTCCTATCTCATTGTCACTTTCTGCACATTGATCAGTCTCTCCTGATTCCCTCTCCATGCCTAAACACTACCCAGCCTCTGGTAATCATTATTCTACTACCTACTTCCAAGAAATAAACTTTTTTATCTTCCCTACATTGTCAAATCATGCAGTATTTGTCTTTATGTAACTGGCTTATTTCACTTAACATGATATCCTCCAGATCATCCATGTTGCCACAAATGAGGATTCCATTCATTTTTAAGGCCAAATAGTAATATGTACATGTACTATCGTTTCTTTATTCCTTCAGCCATTAATAGATCCTTAAGTTTATTCTGTATCTTTGGTATTGTGAATAATGGTGCAATAAACATGTGGATGCAGATATCTCCTCAACACTCCAATTTCATTTCCATTGGCTATATTTGCCATATTTTATTGTTGTATCATGTGGTAGTTCTATTATTTTTTTCTGGAAACTGCATACCATTTTTCATAATGGCTTTAGTATTTTGTACTGTCACCCACAATGTGAAAGAGTGCCTATCTCGACATCTATACCAGCATCTGGTACTTTTCTCTTTTTATAAAAAAAAATATATATATTCTACTTGGAAGAAGGTGATATTTTATATTGGTTTTGATTTGCATTATGACTGTTCTGGTCTCCTAGTCCTGGAACACAGCTTGTGCCACAGTCTGCTGGGCTCTCTCCATCAAAGTCAGCCTGGTGTTTTCCACCTATCATCCTGGGAGACTCAAGAGGGCAGCCGAGCACTCTGGGGAGGTGTCTCTCTGCAGTTTCTGTTCTCACTGTTTCCACCCTCTGCCTCAGCATCTTTCTCCAATAAATAAGCATGCACCCATGGGTGGCTGACAGGGAGGTCATGGGGAAGTGCCTGCCTCCTTCCTTGGGCCGTGGCCAGCTGGTGCCTCCCTCCTGGAAGATGGCTGTCCAGGCTGCCCAAGAGCCCCAGCCAGAAGGAGTTCCCCACTCCTTCCTTTCAGGAAGGAGAAAAATCTGTTGAACTGTGAGGGTTGGTGTCACAGCAGCCCTGGCCACCAGTAGGAGGAAGAGGATTCCTCCCAGTATGCCATGCTTACCATTGCCTACCAGGCCCTGGAGCTCTTCAGGGTGGGAAATGGACACAGATTCTGTTTGCCCACACCCCTGGGCTATCTCCAAAGCCCCTGGCTCAGCAGGTGGTTAATTTCCCCTTTCTGGTAAACTTTTCCCAAGGCCTAACTTGGCTTGTTACCCATCTGGGATGCTTGCTGGGTCCTGAATCTACTTCATGCTGGGCCTCACCTCAATATTCCTCCGTAGGTGTTTTGGGGGACCCTTAGGAGGTGCCATCATTCACTGAATGTCCCCCAAACAGGTGGGACACTGTGGACCACTCAGCAGGAGCAGCTGCTTGATAAAAACAGTCAAGGAGGGAAATGGTCACATGGCCCAGCAGTGAGCATGCCCAGATGTGGGGGGACATTGTATCTAGGCTCTTGAGAACCTTGTTCCATTCAGGCAGGGTCCCTAAAAAATCAACCATTTTCCTATGCAGTATGGGCATCTTGTGCTGTGCTCACGTGGGGGCCACTATACCAAGCAGGGGTCAAGTGAAACAGGGATGGGCTCCAACCTTAGCGATGACCCCTTGTGCACTTGCACCAGCAGAGGTCCCTTATGCAAATCAGCCCCAGTGGATGGAGAAAATGTTGCTGGCCCAGCTGACCTCCCACACTCTTATCTATGATTTGGTCTCTAGGAAACCCTGCCTGTATCTCTTGTCTGAAGAACTGTGAGGGGTTCCTTGGAGAGAATCACGTAAGGGCACCATGGTGGGCCAGGCAGTAGAGTGGAGCCTGTTATGGCTCACCCACATTTCTCGCTAGAGATGTGACTCCTGGTCCCAAGAGTATTGTTTCCTGGGACTGCTATCACTGCACCCATAGTGGTAGAGAGCAAGTCTTGAAGAATCTGCTTACCTGCACAATGTTAGACAGGCTGAGTAAGAGCTCTGGGCAGCCCCCAAGACCTGTATGCCCCCAGACAGAACACTCCTCACCAGCGTCTATCTGCAAGGCTGTAAGGCAGAGTTCACTGCCAGGTACAGAGAGACTTAGCATGTGGAGGTGAATGACAACAAAATAGTTGCTGACAGGTACTCTCCCTGTCTCTCCATGCTCAAAGTAGGCACCTCCAGTAGATGGGTGCAGTGGGTAGATGGTTTGGGCTCTTCTTCACTGAATCTACCAACATGGCAGAGTTATTGCTGAAGCCTGTGAAGGACAATATTATGACCCCATCCTGGAGAGAAAACCCTCTGTGGTGAGCAGTTCTCCAGCCTATGGAGTTGGTGGTTCCTATAGCAGCTAGGAAACATGGCTAAAAATTAGATGCAATTTCTCCTACAGTAAGAATATACATGTCAGTCCGTGCAAATCGGCAGCATTCCTGTGACTGTTTCAACATCTGTAGGAAAATACTTGCTGCTTCCCAGCAGCTTTGGAATTTGTGAGTTCCTGGACTGCGTAGAATTTTCCAGTAAGCTTGCTGGCCATCTGAAATATTTACCAAATTAGAATTAAAACGTCCAGTTTAAAGTTATGGGACAAAGTCTATGTGAATTACATTAGGTGTGAAATAGAAAAATTAGGATGAACTATTCGAAATAACACAGACTTAATTGTTTTTGAGTTTATGAGTTTTCTGTCCCATTCTTTTTAGTAATGAAGATAATGGGAAAATGTTTCATTATATTCTGTCAAGTTTCAACTGGCCTACTTGATACAAAAGTAAATGTATAAATCAGAATAAAGAGGTCTGTCCAGTTTGCTTTTTAAATTTCTTTGAAGAAGTTTATTTCCCGTGGAGTACATTTGCAATAGATTTGTTAAGTTTCCTTGTAAATATGTCCTTTTATCCTATTATCAATGAAATTGTTTTTCATAATTTCATTTCAGTAATCCTGATTGCTAGTATAAAATTTCAAGTGAAATTTGGATATTTATCTTGTATTTTTGAGAAGTCGCTGAACTCATTTATTAGTTCAAATAGGTTTCTGTGAATTACTTAGAAACTTTTACACTCAAGTGTGTTGTCAACATGAAAAGACAGTTCTTACTACTTTGTTTCCAACAGGGAGAATTTATTTTTCCTTTTATATTGTACCTTTTTTGAATACTACATCCAGTTTCATAAAAATAGAATGATAACATTTTCTTCAGATATTAAGATATTTTTACCTTATGGGAGTAAGGGTGTGGATTATTCACTGAATGCTTTTAGTAGGTCTAGGAATTTTGTTCTATTTCTAGTTACCAAAGAGCGTAATCATTACGGTAAGGGATTTGTCAAATTATATTCTGTATCTAAACAAGAGATCTCTTTTTTGTTTTGATTTTTGAGTACTGGATTGGTTTTCTTGTTCAGATGATAATCCCACATTACATTAGTGCAGTAAGGACTTTGGTGTAGGAGATCAAAGAGGAGGAGGAGAGTGTAAAAAATTCATTCAATGGAGCTCTGGCCTATGTCTTTGAAGGGGACATGTATATGTTGATGAGGAAATATGGTCTTATTCTTAATGAGATTGATATTAAGAGATGTGTGAGTGGTTGAGTAGAGGCATTGACCAAGTCCCAGCAATCCATATTTGTCTCATCTTTGTTTCTTTTATTGTTGCTTTGTTTACGAATAACAACACATTTTCACTCTCTACAGATAAAGTCTAATCATTTTTCTGCCAGAGACCCGGCTTCTGAAGATGGCATAGGAACTTGAATTTCAGACAGCTTAGACATAAGTCAGAGGGGTAAGGCAAAATTGGGGGCATGGTGGTGTGTGATGAATTATTTTTCCAAATGGAAGGTTTTAGGCAATTCATTTGCCTGCATCTTCTTTATCACATGTGGGAACAGGAAGCCTGAATGGATGTGTAGCTCTCATGTTATCTCACTGGACTTTTATAGGGTCACTTAATTGGGATCAAAAACAAAGTCTGTTTCCATTTTGGTGTGAATACAGGGACCTTCTCTGGTATGATTCTCTCTATTTTTCTGACCTAAGGAAAAATGAATGACAGTTAATAAATTTCCCTCAAATCTATCATTTTCTTAGAGGTTTTGGGTTACAAAGAGGTTGTGCCTGGTCTCCCTGGTAATGCCATTCCAACGGCCCTGATTGGCCCATGCTCTGATGTTATCTTCCATGGCAACTGTGACCAGCTCAGTCCCTGGTGGACATGGCAGTGGTGGGTGTCTCTTATGAGCTCCTGAGCTGAGGCAGCTTAAATTGGGATGGTGGAAGCAATAACCTCCGGTGAGAGCTACTTTCAGGTGAGTGGGGGACAACTCCAACTCCTCCCTGGGAGTTCAGTAACCACAACCTGGCCACATTGTCCTAAGGGGGCCACCAAAGCAGCCACGCTCCAATTCTCTGTCCACCCCATATATCCTGGATTCAGCCTGGGACCCAGTTAGTTGTTTGTGCACCTCACTTCACCTATCAGGCATTGTTTTGCTAACAGCCCTGATTCTTTGGCCCTTTCGGGGCTTGAACTCTTTTTGCACTGCCTTGGAGCATATTCTCCTGTCTGGCTGCTGTGCCCGCTCCCTCAACCCAGGAGATTTCCACTCTGACAGATAGGGGGAAAAGCCCAGCTCAGTTCTGTGCATGTGGCCTTGTTTGCAGAGAAGCCTGCTTTAGATGGCTTCGGAACTTGGCAGCTAATATCAGAGTCCCCTTGCTGGGCAGATCCACTGAGGTCCTAAACAAACTTGTCATCCCAATAGAGAGTTGAGACCCAAATGAATTACATTTCTTAAGGAGAGAACTCACAGAAAACGTTGGCAGTCTTAATGCAGAAGATGGCCTGTCCAGTGATCCCACCAATGTTAATGGTTGGCAGGAAGCTGAGAAGGGAAGGATGATGTTTGAGATCTCCCAACAGTGAGATCCTGGGAAGGGCAGGTGGGGCGAAGGAGCAGTTGCAGGAGGAGGAGGAGGAGGTGCCTGAGGTGAAGGTGGGTGAGAAGGAGGGAGAAACAGAGGATGAGGAAAAGGAAGGTTATGCAAAAAGAAGGAGGGGAAGAGGAGGGGGAGAAAGAGTCATATTCACAGTGAAATCTGTTTTCAAGAGAGACCTTTAATTACCTATGTATAGTCCCTTCAGCTCTCATAAAGCAATACTATAATGAAATCAATCAATGGAGCTCTGCCCCATGTGTTTGAGGAAGACTTATATACATGTATGAAGAAATATGGCTTTTTCCTTCATGAGATTGATGTTAAGAGATGTGAGTGCTCGAGTAGAGGCTCTGCCCTAGTCCAAGCAATCCACATTCTTTGTTGCCTGGATCTTCTTGTTAAAACGTGTGAACAGGTAGCCTGAATGGTTGTCTAGCTCCCGTGTAATCTCACTGGTCTCTTGCAAGATCACATAGTTGGGATACAGAACAAACCCTGGTTCCATTTTCCATGTGACTATAAGGACCTTCTCTACTATGGTTCTATTTTCCTGACCTAAGAATAAATTAATGACAGTTGATAAATTTGCCTCAAAACTATCATTTTTTTTGGTGGTTGTTGGTCACAAAGAGTGTGTTCCTGGTCTCCCTGGTAATGACCTTCCAATAGCTCAGATTGGCTGATGCTCTGATGTTACCCTTCACACCAACAGTGACAGGTCACTCCGTGATGGACAGGCAGTGTTGGCTGTCTCCTACAGGGTCTTGAGCTAAGGCCACTTAATTTGGGAGGGGGCCACTTAATTGGCGACAGCTACTTTCAAGTGAGAGGTGGACTATCCCCAACTTCTCTCTGGCATATCAGTGACTGCCACCTGGCCACAGGGTCCTAAGTGGGCCACCAAAGCAGCCACACTCCAGTTCCCTGCCCATCCCATGCCTCCTGGATTCAGTTTGGGATCCAGTTAGTTGTTCACCCATCTCTCTTCACCTACCAGGCATCATTGTACTAAATGTAATGCCTCTTTGGCCCTTTCAGTGGCTTGCAGTCGCAGTGCACCACTTTGGAGCACATTCCTCTGTCTGGCTGCCATGCCTGCTCCCATGCCCCAGGACCATTCGCCTCTGAGAAATAGGGGGAAAAGCCCAGCTCAGTTCTGTGTTTGTGGCCTTGTATGTAGAGCAGTCTGATTTACGTGGCTTTTGTACATGGCACCTAATGTCAGAGACCACATACTGGGAACCTCCATTCAGGTCCTTAAAAAAATCACTATCCCAAGAGAGGCAGGACCCAAGAGAATTACATTTCTTGAGGACAGAACTCACAGAAACATTGGTGGTAAAATGCAGAAGGAGGTCAGTCCAGTGATACCACCAATGCCAATGGGTTGGTGGGAACCTGAGAAGGGAAGATTGGTGTTTGAGATCCCCCAAAAGTGATATACCGGAGAGGGTGGGTGGGGAGCAGTAGAAGGTGCAAAGTGAGGAGGAGGAGGTGGTGGCTGATGTTTAGGTAGGTGAGAAGGAGGTGGAAGAGAAGAGGAGAGGAAGGTCTATAAGAGGAGGAGGAGGAACAGAAGAGTGATGAGGATGAGGAGCACAAGGAGGTGGAGGGCAAGAGGAGGGGTGGAGGATGCCATTTTCCCAGTGAAACTTGGGTACATTTGAGATTATTAATTACCTACAGATAGTCCCTTCTGCTTTCATAAAGGAAAAGTGTAATGAAGTTGGTCATTGGTGCTCTGGCCCATGTCTTTAAGGGAGACATCTATAAGTGTATGAGCAAATATGCTATTTTCCTTAATGAGATTGATGTTAAGAGATGTGTGAGTGGTTGAGTATGGGCACTGCCCTAGTCCCAGAGATCCACATTTGTATAATCTTTGTTTGCCTTACTGTTGCCTTGTTCTCAAATAACAAGACATTTCTACTCTCTACAGAAAAAGTCTAATCATTTTTCTGCCAGAGACCTGGCTTCTGCAGATGGCATAGAAACTTGAATTTGAGACAGCTTAGACATAATTCAGAGGGGTAAGGTAAAATTGGGGGCATGGTGGTATGTGATGAATTATTTTTCCAAGTAAGGGCTTTCAGACACTGTTGTTGCCTGAATCTTCTTGATCACACATGTGTACAGGTAGCCTGAATGGATGTGTAGCTCCGTGTTATCACACTGGACTCTTACAGGGTCACTTAATTGGGATCCAAAACAAATTCTGGTTCCATTTTTGGTGTGAATACAAGGACTGTCTCTGGTATGGTTCTTTCTATTTTCTGACCTAAGGACAAATTAATTACAGTTGATAAATTTCCCTCAACTCCATCATTTCCTTGGTCATTCTGGGTCACAAAGAGGGTGTGCCTGGTCTTCCTGGTAACGCCCTTCCAACAGCCCTGATTGGCCAATGGTCTGTTGTTATCTTCCATGCCAACCATGAACATCTCACTCCCTGGTGGACATGGAAGTGGTGGGTGTCTGTTAGGGGCTTCCAAGCTGGAGTAGATTTAAGTGGGAGGGTAGAAGCTGTAGCCTCCAGTGAGAGCTACTTTCAGGTGAGTGGAGGACTGCTCCAACTCCTCCCTGGGAGTTCAGTAACTGCCACCTGGATACAGCATCCGCCAAAGAAGCCACACTCTACTTCCCTTTCCACCCCATGTCTCCTGGATTCAGCCAGGGATCTAGTAGTTGTTCATACATCTGACTTCACCTACCAGGCACAGTTGTGCTAACCATGATGCCTCTTTGGCCCTTTCAGGGGCTTGCAGTCTCTCTGCACTGCCTTGGAGCATATACTCATGTCTGTGCTCCTGCGTCCTGTGTCCACTCCCACAATCCAGGACAGTTCCTCTCTGAGAGTCAGAGAAAAAAGCCCACCTCAGTTCTTTGTGCATGGTCTTGTTTGCAGAGCAGCCTGCTTTAGATGGCTTTTGAACATGGCAGCTAATGTCAGAGTCTTTTTGTTCTTCAGATCCACTGAGGTCCTAAACAAACTTAGCATCACAAGAGAGAGTTGGGACCCTAATGAATTACATTTCTTAAGGACAGAACTCACAGAAACATTCGCAGTCTTAATGTAGAAGGAGGTCCATCCAGTGATCCTACCAATGTTAATGATTCCAGGAAGCTGAGAAGGGAAGGATGATGTTTGAGATCTCCCAACAGTGAGATCCTGGGAAGGGCAGGTGGGGAGAAGGAGGCATTGCAGCTAAAGGATGAGGAGGAGGTGGTTAAGGTGGAGGTGGGTGAGAAGGGGGTAGAAGCAGAGGAGGAAGAGAATGAAGGTTATGGGAGTAGGAGAGGAAGAGGAGGGGGAGGAAGAGCCATATTCACAGTGAAATCTGAGTTCAAGAGAAACCATTAATTACCTATGTATAGTCCCTTCTGCTCTCATAACGCTAAAGTGCAATGAAATCAGTCAATGGAGGTCTGGCCCATGTATTTGAGGAAGACATATATTCACGTATTAGGAAATATAGCTCTTTCCTTCATGAGATTGATGTTAAGAGAAGTATGAGTGTTCGAGTAGGGGCTCTGCCCTAGTCCAAGCATTCCACGTTCTTTGTTGCCTAAATCTTCTTGTTACAAGGTGTAAACAGGTAGCCTGAATTGTTGTCTAGCTCCTGTATAATCACACTGGTCTCTTGCAGGGTCACTTAGTTGGGATACAAAACAAACCCTGGTTTTATTTTCCATGTGAATATAAGGACCTTCTCTAGTATGGTTCTGTCTATTTGTCGCACCTAAGGACAAATGAATGACAGTTGATAAATTTGCCTCAAATCCATCATTTTTTTGGTGGTTGTGGGTCACAAAGAGTTTGTCCCTGCTCTCCATGGCAATGCCCTTCCAACAGCCCTGATTGGCTGATGCTTTGATGTTACCTTCCATACGAAACGTGACGGGTTGCTCCCGAGAAGACACAGCAGTTCTGGGTGTCTCCTACAGGCTCCTGAGCTAAGGCAGCTTAATTTGGGAGGGAAGAAGTTGTCACTTCCAGCTACTTTCAGGTGAGAGGGGGACTCTCCCAACTTCTCTCTGGGAGATCAATGACTGCCATCTGGCCACAGCGTCCTAAGTGGGCCACCAAAGCAGCCACACTCCAGTTCCCTGCCCATCCCATGCCTCCTGGATTCATTCTGGGATCCAGTTAGTTGTTCATCCATCTCTCTTCAGCTACCAGGCATAGTTGTGCTAGTACTGGCCCCATATACTGGAGGTGGCAGGTTCAAACTCAGCCTTGGCCAAGAAAACAAAACAAAACAAACAAACAAAAAGGTCATAAATATTTTGTCACACTTTCTGGTTTTCCTTTTGATTTTTTTTGTTGTTCATTTTATAGAAGGTTTCCCTCTGTTCCCCATGCTAGAGTGTGATGGCATTATCATGACTCACTGCAACCTCAAACTTCTGGGCTCAGGTGATCCTTCAGCATCAGCCTCCCCTATAGCTGGGACTATAGGCATGGGCTACATGCCTGGCTCATGTTTACATTTTTTTTTTTTTTACAAGAGAGGTGCACTATGTTGCTCAGGGTTGTCTTGAACTGCTAGCCTCAAAGGATCTTCCTTCCTTGGCCTCTCAAACTGCTAGGAGTATAGGCAGGACCCATCATGTCCAGGACCTTTTCATATTCTTAATGGAATATGTATTTTTATGAATAAACATTTTACATTTTGATGAAGTCCAATTTATCAAACATTTATTTTATGTTTCATGTTTTTAAAAGCGGGCTCTCTAAGAATTCTCTGACTTTCTCATGCTTGGGAGAATCTTCTATTTTATTCTAGAAGCTTTATTTTTTTAACTTTTACATTTAGTCTTATTAAAGTATACTTATTTTAATGTAGCAACAGGAATATTATAAGGATTGGATTTAAGTCAAAATCTTCCAGAATACTACCCACCTAAAGAGAAACAAAAACTAATTTTTTGGGGGGGGGGGCAGAGGCAAGCTGGCTGACTGGAGCCAGCTTTCCACAGAGGCCCCCATCCAGAAGGGAAGTTAAAGGACAGAAATATAGGAAGTAAGCTGATGGTTTGGAGCTGAGGTGAGAAGGTTGAAGAATGCACATTAACCCTGCTGAGGCAAGCTGCAACCTCAAGGAAACAAACAATAGGCACAATATACATTTCCAAGCAAAAGGGATTTCCCTCCCCCATGAGAATGGCTTGCAGCATACTTTCTACAACAAGTGAGCAAAGTTCAGATCTCCTCCTATTTTATCCCACAGGAGAGACCCTCTAAAAACTGGAAATCTTTCCCCAGAGAGGACCCACTAGTGTTCCATGACAATGTCTCACCAGGCATAAAACTGTAATTATTCTCTATCTGCAATTCTGAACTCCCAGCACTGCCCTCCACTCTCTCCCTGAGGTGTGGAAACCTGTCCCTTTCGAGTCCAGATTCTTGGGCATTTTCTCAAGAGGTGTGGAAAAGGCATGGGCTGTTGCAGGTCTGTGCTGATTTTGTGCCATGGGATAAAGAAAGGACTGTGGACTGAGGAAGCCGTACAGGAGAGACAGAAGCAATACCACATAACACAAAACAACAGTGGCAGTGGTGGGAACAATAGGACTCACACCCCTGGGAATATTTTAGAGAGGTCCTCCCTGACTCTCTTGGCAACCAGAGAAAGATGGGCCTTTACTATACTGTCAGCCACTGGCAGAACACATCTGAGATGGAAAGGCAGGCCCTGTGAGCAAAGGGTATGCCTGAGGCGGTCCCTGCCTTAGCAGAATGCAGTGGGGACAGAGACTAGAATATATATATGCAGAGGTGGCATATTTCTAGGATGAGGCTGAGTCAGAAGTGCTGCTTTAGTGAGCCTAAGATACACCTGGCCCCCAGGGGATCATAGCTGAGACAAAAGCAGTCAGGACAGCAGCACCAGTCCAGGGAGAGGCTGTAACTGAGAGCTGAGTGTGAGCACTAACTGTGTTCACCCCAACACCAAGTTCAGCAGAGACAAAGATGCCCCCTCAGGGCAGCGGCACAGGGTGGGGTGGGGTTGCAATTTCTGTGAATTCAAACAGTAACTAGCCCACAGGGGAATCAGCTGTAACAGAAATGGAAATTCTGCAAGATTGTAAGTAGCAACATCAATCAGGGGCAGGGCTGGAATTGAGTGAACTGCCCCAGATTCCATTAAGCACCCAAGGTTGTCAGGCTTCAGCTCCCTCTGCTAGATGGTGGCAGATTGCGGTGGCCTGGCTGAGGAGTCATAGACTCCCTGTGACCCAGGCAGGTGCAAACTCCTGGAGCATCTGCCCATTGGAGGGAATTGGGTCACAGCCCTGTAACTGTGGGGTTACCAGTGACTGGGTGTGACAGAGGTGGTAGGTGGGGAAGGAGGAATCAACATTCCCAGACTAATACATTTGCTGGGTGGGTCTTCTGACTCCACGGAGGACTGGAGCCAGTTATTAGTCAAGCTACCAGCAGACCCCTGCTATCTAGGTGCTGGAGACCTTTTGAACTCTTCCTTTTGAACTTGAGACTGGGTGCTGACTGGGACAATTGATTTGAAAATCTTGAACTGGACCTATCACCTGAGGACTATTCAAAGTGGTACCCTGAGTGTATAGTTGTGTGAAGGTTTGATTTTCCTTTTCCAGTTGTTGCCTGAGGGATGTGGGCTGACTTAATTGCTGGTATTTCTCCACAGCTGAGACTTTGGCACAGGTTGGCTGACTGGATACAAAAACTCAGGCCTGATAAATGCTGCATAGAAGAATCTCATCTTACCATAACAAATATAAACTCAAGGTGAAAGGATAGCCATCTATATTTCAGGCAAATGGAACTCAAGGAAAAGCAGGTGCTGCAATTTTACTTGCAGTTACAATAGGCTTTAAACCAACAGAAGTCAGGAAAGATAAGGATGATCACTTCATATTTCTTAAGGTTAATATTTAACATGATGAGATTTCAAATATTAACATTTATGCATCAAATCAGACTGTGCCTCTATTTATAAGAGAGACTCTAACAGACATGAGCAACTTGATTGCCTCCAGCATCATAATAGTCAGAAATTTTAACACTCCTATGGCAGTGTGGGATAAATTCTCCAAAAGGAAACTAAGCGAAGAAATTTGAGAATTAAATTTAACCATTCAACATTTGGATTTAATAGACATCTGCGGAACATTTCATCCTAACAAAACTGGTTACACATTCTTCTCATTACTCCATGGAATATACTCCAAAATCGAGTTTAAATCTTAGATAGCAAGTCTAACCTCAGCAAATTTAAAAGAATAGAGTACTTGCAAAAATAGAATTACTTGCATCATCTCAGATCATCATGGAATAAAAGTTGAACTTCATAACAACAGGAATCTGCATACTCAAACAAAAACATGGAAACTAATCTCATGCTGAGTAATAGCTGGGTCATAGATGAGATTAAGAAGGAAATTACCAAATTTGGGCTACAAAATGACAAGGAAGACATGAATTATCAGAACTTCTGGGATACCATAAAGGCAGTCCTAAGAGAGAAATTTATAGCACTGCAAGCCTTCCTCAAGAGAATGGAAAGAGAGGAAGTTAGCAACTTAATGGGCCATCTCAAGCAGTTAGAAAAGGAAGAACATTCCAATCCTAAACCCAGCAGAAGAAAAGAAATACCTAAAATTAGAGCAGAATTAAGTGAAATTGAAAACAAAAGAATTATACAATAAATCAAAAAGTTGTTTTTTTTTATTTTTTAAATAATTTTATTGAATCATAATTATGTACATTGGTAAAATCACAGGGCACGATTCATATACATTCAGAAATATTTTGATCATACTGTTACAGATATCCTTCATGGCATTTCCTTGATCACTATATAAAGACATTAATACTCTACCTTTAATAAGTTTCGCCAGTACCCTGCTAAGAT